>VZTO01022315.1:1571-36024 GCA_013400615.1 Syrrhaptes paradoxus
CTCCCTGACAGCTTTCCTATGTGGTGGTCTCGAGCTAATTTAGGCCAGTCAAGGATTATAATTTCTGTTCACCCCAACAAGTGATTCGAGGCTGTTATTTAGGAATTTCTGAGCACAGTGATTATATTTGGAGAGGAGCAAGTGCCTCTGCGTTCTTGCCCTTTCTTATCATTACCATGACAGATAGCGACAGACACACACAATATGTTGTCCTAGAATTCACGCTGCTCCAAAGTCTCGCATGTCACTTTGAAACCCAAATCCTTCACATGACATCTGGGATATAATAAATACTTCAAAATTGTTGAGAGATGGCAGTGACAAAAACACATTTATTATAATTTTTAGAGGTTTACTGAAGAGGGCATAGCTTGATATCTAAGTTTTCATGTGAACCGGTGCTTCTGGTTTCACAGTCAGTAGGAGAGAACTTTTAGGTGGAAGCACTGGGACAACTGCTGTTCCTTTTTTTTTTTCTGTTGTTAAATGACTTATCAGAGAAGCAAAATGCAAACAGATCAGAAGGTCCAGCTTTGCTTTCTGGCTCAGTGTTACCCACCAGCACATGCACTGAGTCTGCATGTTAGCTGAGCTTCCATGAATCACAGGCTCTTCCTCTTCCCTTTGCTGGATTTCAGACTATTCCTCCTTTGTGCACAGACAGAGCACTCTGTGGACCTGCTGCCAGAACTAGCCTTGCTTCTTTTTACATATATTTGTCTCATCAAGAAGACAAAAGCTTTTGTAATAACTTTCTACTGTGTTATTTTAGCCTATGGCTTCTAGGCGCAGATTATTTTCAAAACTTGTTTTCCAGTGTTTCTTTCAATGATATATTTCATGAAAAGAGAATAAGATAGTCACTGTGAATAAACACAGAGAGTATGATGAGTTTAATGTAATAGAAAGCTGGACCAGCATGTGTGATTAGCTGGTAATATAGTCAAAGGATTTAAAATGATGGTGTATTTATCCAAGATGGCAATGTTACTTTGTGGGGCTGGATTACAATATACGTTGTAGAACTGACAGTGTGTTTCCTTGGGACTGCGTTCACTGGAAGTGCTTTTTGCGTGGACTTGTGAGAGACTCAGCTCAGCCCATTCACAAAGAGAATTTGCTGCAGATTTTAGTGCTGGGTGGTAAGTTGGTGTTAAAGGCAAAGACCTGGGAAAATACACAAGTTCATGAACACCATCTTATAAATGCAGAGAAGACAAACATAAATAAGGTTCAGTTAATGGCCTGCCAAACAGTGCCATCAACATGCGAGAATTTGTGCAATGAAAGGAAAATGTGTAATGCTTTGCGGGCTGAATGCCAGAAACACATAACTGACGTTTTCAGTGAAATGCATACATGCCACTGAGTTCTCAAAGCAGGTGAGCAGGCTTGCATACTTGTTAGCATTTTAATCTTTTTTTTTCTTTTTTTAAAAAAAAAAAAAAGCTGCGTAAGCAAGGCAGTAGCATCTATCATCATTGTTAAAGAATCTGAAAACTGGGTTACTGCCTCTTAGAAGAGGAGATGGGAAGGACCTTGCTCCTCTCTATAGCCTGGTTCAAGAGGGATATTTTCTCACTAGAGCAATTGCTTAAATTGGAGATATGCATGTTTAAATTACTTGCATGGTCATTATTTAAAAAAAAGTTTATGTCTGTTTTATGCTTAAAACTTTTTTGCCACTCTAGGCATTCTAGTTTTTTTTACTTCTCTGCACAAGCCCCCTTTGTCTTTATAGCCTGCAGAACCCCGTTCAAAAGAGAAAATAATAATTAAAATATCTCTATCAATTCCTTCAAGAAAGTATAGAGAACAAACACAAAAGCAGAGAGTCAGATTGGGAATTTGCACACTCTACAGGGTTCGTATTTTGCTGATGGAATTTTTTCTTGTATCGGCTAGCTTATGTGTTCCTTCACTAACAAAGTCCTCACCTGTTTTTTTGATAAATGGCAAGGATATTGCTGGAATAATTTTGTATTATCACCATTTCATGAGATGATATTTTTTTTTAGCCTTGATGATTAGTAGTAAATGATTTAACGTGTTTATATGTGTGGCAGAGGAGAACAGACACCATAATAGAGTTTTGTCCTTGTTACAGTGGCCACTGTAGAATTATGCAGTGAGAGACCCTCCAAAAGAACGTGAATTCTGAGTAGATGAATCAGAAAAGAATGTGATAAAAAATATCATTAACCTCATTTTGCATTCAGGGAGCTGAGTCAAAGAGGAAAGAAATTATTTCCCTAAGGTCTGAGGCAGAGGTGTGAACTGAAATTGAAGTTCCTGAGCCCTTGTCTTTGTTACTCATTTATATTGCAGCGAATAGGCACGTCTCTCTCAAGGACCTTCTCTGCCTGATGAACTGTATGTTTGCACAGTAAAAATCTTACCAGGCTGTGTCCAGAGACCCATTGGTCCAAGTACAGAAAAGTGTCTCCGCCACAAGGGCACTGCCTTTCTTTTATTTGACTGTCTCGTCAGGCTTGCCTTGGGAGATGCTGCCATTGCAGTTTTATAATAAGGATGTGTGAACTCTCCTAATCAGAAGGGGCATTTTGGTTTTGTCTATTAGAGCAAATAACACAATATGGTCTCCTTTAGTTTGAGAAAGCCTGCATTCACAAATTAATGGTTTATACGCATAAAGGAAGGTATCTGCTTCTCTCTAATGGCAAAACAAAAGGTATCTCCTGAAAACAGAGTTGGCAGAGTTTTCTGGGTATTAACTTTTCTTCTGAACACTGCATATTCCATTGAAATAGAGAGGAACTGGGAAGATATTTAACACTCAGCGATAGTGTTCCATTAGAATAGTTTGCTTGGGAGTCACCTTTCTAATTGTAAAAGGTAATGTGCTTCCATACAGAGGTATGTAAATTTAAACCAGTTGTGAGGTGGCTATTCTGTAATTCATTTTCTTCCTCAGGCAATTAGATAATTTCCTTGATATATATATTGCACTTTTTGTTCATTGTCTTGGCTTTTAAGAGGGTGGACTTCCTAGGACTCGCCATAGCTCAGACAGACCCAATGAATGTTCATGGTTGCGAGTATATTACATTAAGAATAGTCCTGGTTGGATACAAACATGCATTCCTCATTAAGGCAGCCATTGCGGCAAATGAAATTATGGTCCTATAAATGTGATTGTGTCTGTGCTTGAGTGAGGTAGTGTCTCAGTGTTCAATTTCCCAATGTACAAACCGCCATACACTGCATGAATTTGGAAACTTTTTCTGTGGTGAAGAGAAAGGAAGAGCCTAGGGCAGTAGACGTGACACTGAATGAGAAAACTGTGAATATGTTGAAGGATGACAGAGGAATTTCTTTTGGCGACAAATCTACTTTTCTAGCCCATTTCTTTAAAAGAAATTGAACAGGGAGCGTCTGCCACCTTTTGCTGTCTATCAGCCTGAGTGTAACATTAATTTAGGAGAAGTCATCGCAGGAGCAAGTTTGGCTGGGAAAGGAAATGAAAGACTAGATCTCTGAAAAATACCTCTTTATCTGCCCACAGTATCTGAGCAGTTAAAGAATTTCAGTGATGTTTCATCATCTCTCCCTTTGTTAATGCATTTTCCAGAGAGACAATAAGAAGGATAGTTTAGGAGGATAAATACAATTGATGATGTAATGAAAAAAATCAGGAAACAATTATAAAACCTTTTTTATGAAATGTTTTATGAGACTGTATTTGCATCTGGGGAATATTAGAGTAAATATTGTGCAGGGAAATTAGTTTTAATTTCATACTAACGGAAAAATCAATTCGGTTCTAATTAGGTTATGATTTTTAAAATACAATCAGGCAGTCATTTCAGTGTTTTGATTAGATTGTTCTATCATTTGTTTGGGTTTTGACAAATACTACTTCAGAAAATGCCTTTCAACACAAAAGCCTATCTGCAGCAGAAAAGGTTTGACTTGGGAGAAGTATTCTAAAAGCAGTAGTGTAAAAATGCTTTAAGTGGGTCATTGGCTGAAAGCAATCTGAATGTAGTGAGTTGAGCTATAGCGCTTTAGTCTGTGGTGCAATGTAATGCAAGTATGAGAGGATGAGTGAGAATTGTTACTTCTCTAATTTCTAACTATTCAATAAGGTTTTGCAACTTCTGTGTCATAAACAAAGAAAAATCCTTTCACTAATTAATATTCATAGGGAAATGAGCTGAGGGCACTATTGCTTCCTGCACTTGCGTATTTGTTTCTTGACATTGCAACATGTGAGCTGGTGAGGCTTTCCACAACTTTTTGTATAAAATATACCCTGAGAGAACCAGAAAGTAAATCACAGCAGCATATTAAGACTGAGATCTTCAAGTTGCCTTTGAAAATCTCAGCCAAGATCATTATGTAAAACTATCTCAAAGCATAAAATTGACAAACATGTGAATACTGTGTGAGAGTGTGTGTCTGTGTGTGTTTGGTCTATACAGTCTATCCTACCTAGTACAGTTAAGACAATGTGAAATGTACTTCATAGAACAATACAGCTTGTTTAAACTGTCATTAATTTTAAAAAAGCCTTTAAAAAAAAGGCCGGGTACCATTGTCACCACTACATTCCTGCATAATTCTCTTCTTGTGTCTTTGGTTTTTATTTGAACAAATAGGCATTGTTGTTCTTTGAATGGCACTGTGTTTGTTTTGCCAGCTCAGTTCCACAGCTTGGCCTTTCTGGTGATCCATACTGGGAGGTGAAATGTTGGTACTTTGTTTTCACTCCTCTATATTCTCAATATACTTACTCTGCCTTTTTTTGTGTGTTTTTCTGTCTTTTTGAGTGACAAGTGCCTTTACTGAACAGTATATTACAATCAAAATGTCTTGTGCAAGAGCTAAAACTGTAAAATACTGGCATTAAAAATTAATATGGTTGTCAATCAGATGTCCACTTTTGCATGTGGTATTGCTTGAGGTAAAGTATGGCATTACTCTTAAGAGATCTGTGATTTAGATTATGTCTTGGGAAATGCCCAGACTTTTTTCTAGGTTACTTGTGAGGAACATTCTATGGAGTTCATAAAAGGAAAAAAGGGGGAAAAAGAGAAAAAAGGCAACATACCCTTATATCATCAATAAGGAATATAAATCCATTTTAAAAATCACTGTGAAGAAAAACAGAAATGGAGAAGGTGTGAGATTATGCCATTTCCTCAGCAAATTTCTTGGTAAGAAATCTATGCAAACTGTACTGTATAAATTAAAAATCAGACACCAATTCAGATTTAATGTTTAGTAGAAATATATCAGTGATTTGCAAGAGTTTTATTTGTACAATAAACTACCTCCTGAGGCTTTTTCTGAGGGATTTTTTTTTTAGATATTTGAATTTTTAAAAGCTGTTTATGATGTATTTTTCATGTTATATGATTTATACTACAGCCGGTGATGGGAATGGATGCTTGAATAATATATTCAGGTTGTATCATATGCTCAGAATTTTTAATTGTACTTCCTGCAACTTCTGCATTAATGGGCATAAATTCATCATGGATTATTAATAAGATTATTAAAATCATGGCAGTTAAATCCTTCTGAGGCTTGAAGTTTGCAGACTTAGGCAGATCAGAATTTGTAGCCCCATTTCAGATTGCTTGGAGGGCTTCCAAACAGGGTGGTAAGTTAATTAATAATGGCACACCAAGCTAATGCACTAAAAATGTGTGTTGGACAACAGGTTGAGAAAATGTTTTTTGGACGTATTTCTAAAGCTGTCTAGGCACCTAATGGGAATTTCAAAAGTCTCTCTTGATTTAGTAATATTTTTATAAAAGACAATGTTGACTGGGAGAACTTTCTGTCTTAGGCTCCCTTCTACAGTCAATAGAGAAAAAAAAATGCTTGTGGAGAGCTTTCCAACAAGAAACAGAATCTGAGCCTGTTAAGAGTCTTCACAGAATCACAGAATGTTAGGGATTGGAAGGGACCTCGAAAGATCATCTAGTCCAATCCCCCTGCCGGAGCAGGAACACCTAGATCAGATCACACAGGAACGCATCCAGGCGGGCTTTGAATGTCTCCAGAGAAGGAGACTCCACAACCTCTCTGGGCAGCCTGTTCCAGTGCTCTGTCACCCTCACTGTAAAGAAGTTTTTTCTCATATTCAAGTGGAACCTCCTATGTTCCAGCTTGAACCCATTGCCCCTTGTCCTATCACTGGATGTCACAGAGAAGAGCCTGGCTCCATCCTCCTGACACTCACCCTTCACATATTTATAAACATTAATTAGGTCACCCCTCAGTCTTCCTTGGCTTGAATTAGCATTTGAATATCTGACTTGAGGTCTAACTTTTCTGGTAACAAAAGGGAAGTCTGACTTCAGTATGAATCAAGAACCACTTTAGCTCTTCAATCCCCTGAACGGTTGCAATGGATATGGTGGAGTACACCTTCCGATAGAGGAAGCCTAAGTTGGAGGCCAGCTTGTGAAACTGCTTGTGGAACTTGCCTACTGCTAAAATGCTGCACATTTCATGATTGGCATTGTAGTCATGCAACAAAATACAGGAGAGTGCAATTCTTTGTTTCTCTTGTAAAAAAACCCTATCTTTTGCACTAGCTATGGCTATGTGGTCCTTGTCTCATCTCAGCTGTCAAGAAAAAAATGAACTGAATAAACATTGTGTTTTCTTGTCCTATTCTCAAATTACAAATAGATACAGATTTAATCTTTCACTTTTTAGAAAAAAAGTGTCAGTTTACAATATATTTTTTCATTAGCTAAGAAACCTGTTAATATTTGTGTGATTGACACGTGTACTGGGGTGATTGGCACAGATGAAATGTCTAACATGCTCAAAGTGAGAGACACTGTGCACGTGTGAGAGCAATTACAGGTGTTTAGTGTCATAAGGAGGTTTTTCAGCTGAGATTCAGGCTCCACTCGTTTCCCTAACAATAGTCAGGCTCAAACTTGTTCACAGCTTTCAGATTTGTATCATGCTGGTCCAAACCCTTGAGGAGCAACAATTTTTCTCAAAGTCTGACTTAATATTTGGGCTTTGCAAGCTAGTCCAAGGCAGCACATTCAGTGGTCCGATGCTCTGCTCTGGCTGTGCTTGACTCAGGGCTGGTGGTAAGTGGGGTGATACAGTGCTGAGAAATTCCAGGTCTGAAATCATAGCCCTGTTATGAGTTAGGGTTTCCTTCAGGTGGTTCTTCTAGAGCCCATATCTAAATTTTGCAGTGCTGTAGCACTATGTGATTAAATTTTCAGAGAGTTATCTCAAGTCTTGATGAAAAATCATGGCACACTGTGGGCTTGTTTACCCTTCTGCTCGTGGCTGAAACCAATGCCAGCTCTTTCAGGTAGCCTGAACATTTCTAGGACAGAGTGAAGACTGAATTTTATGCTTTGAACATGATGGATCCTTCTCTCTGCTTGTGCTGCTCATTACAACTCTGTGGGGTTGATACTCTGCTGCCTTGGGATTCCTCCGGTGAAGGGCTTCTTGCTGTCGTTTTTGCCACTGAAAGCCTGCAAATGTTTGGGACTTGGAGGAAAACTGGTTAAGAAAGACTTTTTTCTACTTTGCTACAGTGGGGTTACAACAGGTTTTACAGTCTTTAAGGAAGGGTATAAAATCATGAAGGAGCTAGGAAACTTCCTAGATAGGTTTCTGCAGGCCATTCTGTACAACCGATTTCCTCAATATTTTTGGCAAGAAAACAAATAGAAGTGCCGTGTGAGTCGAGGCACACCTGTGTTCCTACTTCCCCACAGACACAGGGCTGCAGAAGAAAAGCTCCAGCATGCCAGATTGGCAGGGTGCTAGAAAGGAGGCACCTAGGGGCAGGGCAGCAGACGAGAGGGGAGATGGAGGACCTCCTGAGCTTGCTGAGTTTTTGTTGCTCCTTCTCAAATAAGGCCAAACACTAGAATATTTTTAGTTCCAAAACATACTGCTTCCCTCCACGCACTCGGGATTATTCTGTGTTGCTTATATTATGCTACCAGTTTTAGATGAGATAAAGAATGAACTTTGTGGTTTCCCAGTTAACTTACAGTAACTGAAATCTAGAGATTAATCTGGCAAATGTTAATGTATCTGTAGCCTACCCCTTCTTTTCTGTTTAATGCCACTAAAAAGAAATTGACATATTTCTAGCAAACTTGGCTTTGGACCTGGCCTGAATCAAAAGAAGTATAAATTCAGGGATGAATTTTAGCTTAAGTTTCCCATCACTTTAATTTTGTCACTTCTTGATACAACTCTATGGTGAGTGACAGAGGTGTGAATTGATTTTCAAGGAGTGGCTTGGACTGTAATCTCATGTAAATGAGTGCATGCTTTGGCTGATAGAATTACCTTGCCTGGAGTTTGTACCTTTCCTCAACCAGTGGCCTGCAGAGTTCTGCTTACAGGGTAAGAAACTATTCAGCTGTGGTGGGTTGACCCTGGCTGGATGCCAGGTGCCCACCAAAGCCATTCTATCACTCCCCTCCTCAGCTGGACAGGGGAGATAAAATATAGCTAAAGTCTTCTGGGTTGAGATAAGGGCAGGGAGAGATCACTCACCAGTTACTGCCACAGGCAAAACAGACTTGACTTGGGGACTTATTTATTTGCCAATCAAATCAGAGTTCCCCCACCCCTCCCTTCTTCCCAGGCTCAACTTCACTCCCGATTTCTCTACCTGCTCCCCCTGAGAGTTGCAGGGGGATGGGGAATGGGGGTTGTGGTCAGTCCATCATATGTTGTCTCTGCCACTCCTTCCTCCTCAAGGGGAGGACTTCTCATACCCTTCCCCTGCTCCAGCGTGGGTCCTTCCCATGGGCTGCAGTTCTTAACTAACTGCTCCAGCATTGGTCTCTTCCATGAGGTGCAGTCCTTCAGGAACAGACTGCTCCAGCGTGGGTCCCCCATGAGGTCACAGCCTCCTCTGGGCAGATCCACCTTCTCTGGCGTGGGGTCCTCCCTGGGCTGCAGGTGGATGGATCTTTGCTCCCCCATTACCTCCATGGCTGTAGGTGGATGGATCTCTGCTCCTTCATTACCTCCATGGCTGCAGGGGCACAGCTGCCTCGCCATGGGCTGCACCGTGGACTGCAGGGGAACCTCTGCTCCAGCATCTGGAGCACCTCCTGCCCCTCCTTCTGCACTGACCTTGTCGTCTGTAGAGTTGTTGCTCTCTCACATCTCATTCCTTCAGCTGCTGTTGCTGCAGGTTCCCTCCCCCCCTTAAAAATGTGATCCCCAAGGCACTACCGCCATTGCCGATGGGCTCAGCCTTGTCCAGCAGTAGGTCCATCTTGGAGCTGGCTGGCATTGGCTCTATCAGACATGGGGGAAGCTTCCAGCAGCTTCTTGCAGAAGCCATCCCTGTAGCCCTGCTACTTTGACATATAGACCCAATATACCACCACAAGAAAAGGCTGCTTTAATGGAGTGACAGTACTCACAGCCAGGAGGATGCTTGGAATAAACAAAGAAAATTAGTTGAAGACATAATATAGGGTTTACTGGAGTTATTATTTGTGTCATATTGCAAGCATAGCAAGAACTATGCTTAACTGATTTATATTTCTAAATGTTGTGGTACCTGCATTAATCCCATATTGGATCTTGCTACAAATGCAAGGAAGTTTGAGCTGAGAAATGAGTGTTAAAAGGGATCACATGTTAAAAGTAAATTTTAAAAGCAGATGATATCCATAAGGCTCAGAGCGTGGAAGAGAAGATTCATAAGCCTTGCAGAAAGTTGGGTTATTCTAACCTATAATTCCCGCTGTGAGGAACGCTTCCTTTCAAGCCCACGTATGGGATGTTTCTGTGTGATAAGAGAAAACTTTAACAGGTTGACTGTAAACATTTCCGAAGTACATTAAATAGCAGAGTCTTACATAATTTCTGATGCGAAGACAGCAGTATGCCTCCCAACCTCATTTCTGGAGTGCAGGATTACCATCTTTTATTATCTCTCAGTGTCTTTATGTTTTGTAATCTGTTGCACAAATTGATGTTAGTATGACATTTTGAAAACTGCAGTCAGTGTTTTCAGCCTGAACCAAAGATTTAATGGAAAAAAAATCAGTGACCTGTTGAATCCTTAGGTCAAGCAGATTGTTATTTTGCTGGAATGCTATTGAAGGACGTCAGTTTCCTTCGTGACAGTCTCTAGCCCAGGATCCAATGGAAGGTGCAATGAGTCTAATGAATATCAGTGAGGTGTGACCCGTGAAATTACATGTGCATGTATGATCTGTCAGGCTGTGTTGTCTGCTATAGATAAAACAAAAAAAAGAAGCAAAAATGCAACCTCTGTGTAATTCAGTAAAACAGCCATAGTGGGAATTCAAGTCTGTTTGAACCTGGTGCTTCTGTCTTAGAAGCCTTTTTTTCTACCAGCTGTCAGTCTGCATTGTTTTTCTTCATTGTTTTATGAGTGTAGAGGTGTACGTCGCTTGTGGTACCACCTGAGAGGTTCTAACCACATCAGGCAGAGGCTCAGTGTTCAGTTTCAGCTCTGCACATCTGTTTCTATGAAAAAGAAATTGCAGAGCCTTGGATTGTTAATAGGGACTAATTAGACATTTTTCTTCTTTACAATGGTACATATTTACTTGCTTGCCTTGATGAGCCATTTTATTCATGTGAGCTAATGGAGGACAGTGTAAGAGAACCTGTGTAGGTGCAGAAGTGCTTTGAAGTGTCAGTGGGAGAGGAGGTTTCCCAATACATGGGTGGGGAAGGGACCAAGATGTGACCCCAGCATATCTTTTCTTGAACACTCTAGTGATAAAAAGTGTTAATTAGAAAAGTCTGAGATTTTTTTTTTATTTTCTGGTTGAGGTGGAAAATATTTTGCACATCAAAAATAAAGATATACAGTATATTCACACCCACTCAATCATGCTTTCTTTTAAAAAACCACAAATAGATTGTCTCGCATAGCTAATGTTTCACAGTAAGAGTGCTCTTTGAAGAGATTTTACAGGTTACTTTTATAGGACAGCTCTGACATCTGCATGTCCATCTACAAGGTTCTGTACAGATTTAATTTACAATTTTATTTTTTTGTGAAATGTGTACTTTTTTTTTATTCAGTCCATTTCTAGCCATCATAGCTGTTGATGGCAGAGTGGAAAATATTCCAGTGTAAAGAGAAAGGGAAAAACGAGAAATACGTTACTTCACTCAGAAAATTAAGATGTTTGTATTTTTTAGCCTGTAAAAACCTTTTATTAAATGTATTGCAAAACTCCTTTAAGGATCATTTGTCAATTTAAAAAAAAAAGAATTTTAAAAACCAAACACTAATTACTAAATTATCTTTTATGAGAACAGAAGGATCTGTGGATAATAGGCATTTGTTTTAAAACAAAACAGTTATTTGTTCAGGGTATGGAAGTTATTAATTATTTACACCTATTCCTACCTCAGTTCTACCTCTAGTTAAAATTCATGGCCTAGGCACTCATCAAATATTGATTTTTACCAAAGTTGATGCTTTCCCTTTAACATTATTATAATGAGGGATAAAAATCAAATTGTCTTCACTGAAACTCAATCATTCTCACAAGCCATCTGCATTGATCTTTTTTCTAGGTTTTACCATAAATTATTCTATTCAATTAAGTAAACCCCACACATAATGACATTTTGTGAACTAAATAATTTATTGACTATTTTCAGCTAAACTTATCAGGCTCTGATGCACTGTTATTTTCATAACATTAATAGTAATATATATATGACCCCCCTCAACCGAATGTGTGTCAGATTCTTTGTTTGGAAAGACGAATCACCTGGGAAGTAGAAATCTTCTCATTTACAAAAGAAACTAATTCTGTCGTTGTCATTTATGGAGTGACTCTGCCTTCTCATTAGCAAAACGAGGGGGCTTGCATGCATTGCTTTCTGGTGATAAAATAATTGCAAATAATTTTCAGATGAAAATGGTGCTATTAGCAACGAGGATTGTAATTAAATTGGTAACAATTGGTCTCTTTTACAGTTGACTGGTAAGATCTGATGAATATACTGCCTCCTCGGTGGGATTCAGAGAGTTTTTCCTCTCCGCAGTGCAATGGTTGCACTTCTGCCTGTGTGACACACGTTCTTGTCACCTCCTGACAGTTCCTCTGGAAATCTGCCCATTTCCTAAATGAGTTTTGTTTCACGTTTGAAAAGTCATTCAGCTCCTGTAGACTGAGACTTTCAAGTGAAAAGGACAGTTTGTAACTCTGAACTTTACTCCTTCAAGCAAGAAGGATTGCTCCCCCCCACCCCGTGTTGTGTTTTGTGTGTGGCTGCTTTGGGCAGCAACTGGATCACAAAGTTTACATCCTGATCACAAAACACGTTTTCTGAAATACATGGCTTGTAGGAGAACCTTGTCATAGCTGTGAAGGCATACTTGGGTTACATTTAGTCATATGTGGAACGTGTATCTAGGGAACGCCTGCTGTGTGGTGTCCTTAGCAAGCTGGATGCAACTAAATTTTCTTTTGAAAACAGAAGAACAAAACATATTCAGACACTGTGGAGTATATGTAGATCTGTGCCTTCACTGAAGACTCTGCTGAATATAGGAAGCTTGTAAATAAGTAGTGGCAACACTGTGGCCTAGGGAAAGTTTGGAAAATGTGTTGTTATTTTGATTTTAACATGAGTTGTGAACTATGAGTCCTTATTTCCTTTGCAAATTGTGGTGGTTTTATTGAGAATTAAGGTTCTAACCAGTATGTTCTGCCAAATTGAGAAAAATTCAGTATGTGGTAATAGTATAGCTCAAAAGCTAGAAAAATGCTGGAAAAAAAAAAGCTGTGCAAAATAGCATGGCACTGTAAACCCACCTCAGAGAGCTTAGTAGGTCTTTTTTTATTGTTTTGTTTTTCCTTTACTTGGGGAAGTTCAGTGGTTCCAAAGCACAAATCACTCTGTGGAACCAGAAGTAAGCACCTGGAAAATTGTGTTGTTTTTACTTATTCTGGTGCCAGCATAGGAAAAGGGTAATTGTTCCACTCCTCCTTTTAGCACTATCCATTTTATATGATGGAACGAGGAGTCAAGCATTTAATTTCATCTGGGAAGAGAGTTTCAGTTTATTTCTTTCACTGCTTTTAATCCTCTTAAAAAACAAATGCTTTGGTGTCATCGTTTTGAAGGGTTAGTACTGCTGCTCACACTGTGTCTTGCAAAATCTGAGTAAATAATGGATTTGCAGGTAATAGTAAACTTAAAAGATTAAATGTAAAAGCTTGTATTGATTTAATTCCCCATTAAATCAGGTCATTTTGTGGTTCAGTACCCATGCATTAAAACATGTAGCCCAAACACAAAATATCACTTTGCCTTGCACAGTGCTTGGAGTTACTCCTGGAAGAAAAAAAAGCTCACTGTTGCTTTGCCTGTGTGCACTTATCTGTGCTATTGCCTTTATGTTTGGATACTGCTTAGGATTATAAAGCATCCAAATCTACTGCCCTGACTATTTGCAAATTCAGGCTTTTCCTGCTGTGTTTTGCTGGTGAGCTGCTGTTCATGACACCAGACCCTGATTGTTCTGCTGTTTTCAGGCTGCTGGTTGACAATCCTGCTTTTAGTGTCCTGTGTTACTCTGTATTGTGCTTGTCGAGCCATGATGTCACACCTTTCACAAAGAAAAATAGGAATACAGCGCAGGACAGGTTCTCTCTCCCACCTCCATCCTCTGCTTTTGTTTGTGAGAGGTAAGTCAGAGGGTTTGCTGGCATCCTTTGCTGTCTTTTGTGCAGCATCATGTGCTCTTTGTAGAGATTTGAGCTACAGGAAATTGACCTGAGCGTGAACTGATACATGAAATGAGCATGTGAGATTCTGCTGCTGTCCGGTCCTTATTTGACTGTGAAGTTAGGCAAACGTCCAGCTGGTTTGTTGTGAAGAAGAACCTACAGCATTTTGATCAAGCCCTTGTTACTTTAACTTTTTTAGCTCCCTGATGGTGGTTGGCTGTATAAGTAATGCAGGGTTTGCTTCCTCGTGCTTTGGCTTTATTGGCACCAGTGGGATTTTAGTCTTTTTGGTTTGCATTGCACTTGCAATTCTTTCCTCTGAATTAATGGATATTTTGAATAAATAATTGTGAGGTGGACCAATGCATTCTGTAGGAAAAAAAGAAAAAAAATCTTTGTGCCAGCATATCTGAACAGGTTTAATGTCTGTTACGTACCTTGCGAGGCCATTACACATGTAATTTAATGGGGATTTTTATTCTTTGAACAACAGAAGGCATATTCGCCCGACTCACAGTGGCACATATGACGAGAAAGCAACCCAAGCACGCAAAGTTTTTCTTTGTAGATATATTATCTGTAGAGCACACACCATTAGTGCTGCCAGTGTTGCACTGAAATGCTGTCTGAACCAATGTCCTCTTGTGTTGGGAAAAACTATCAGCAAAGAAAACTGATGTCATTGCTGCTCATGTTCTAGCTAACATGAAGTGTGTTATAGTTAACACTGAACAAGATGAAGTCATGCTGGAACATATTGTAAAATGTTAATTGTAAGAAAGAACACTGTTGGATTGGCTCCCTCTGCTCCTGATTCACGATAAGGAAATTCCTAGAGGGAAAAGAACAAAAATATTAACTGTACTCTCCCTTTGTGATTTTTCTGGGGAATCACTGCAAAGGTATTGTAGTGTCGGATTTTTCTATATACTAATACAAACTTACTCATCTCACCTACCTGGCAAGATTAAGACATCACCAGAGGATTTCCCTCTGTCTTAGACTCTGCCTATACTGTCTCATGTGGAAGCATTTCCCAAGTTCTGAGGTACCTGGGACGTGGGCAAGTACCAGCCCTTTCCTGGTTCCACTTAAGGGATGGCAAACACATGGACCTGTCAGGAGCCTTTGTGTGCTCTGAGCAGACACAGGCCTGAGAAATCAAAGCCTTAAACTTACTTCAAGATGAGATCACTCACTGTAGGAATTGACTCCCATTTCTTACAGAGACAATTGCCTTTCAGATGTCTAAATCAGAGCAGATGAGCTTTCCCCTTTCAGGTGAGTCTTGTTTGGAGGGAGCAGTTACTGAAGAAAAGACTTGAAAAGAATTGGCATGTGCCAGGTGAGCAGGATAAGTGTAGGGGTACACTGTTGTGGTCATTCAAGTGCCTCCAGCACTGTCCTCTTTCCATCCTAACTCCAGGAGTACTTGAAAACAGCCTGGGAAGAGACACTGCCCAGGTGTGAACAGCTGTGATGTGGAAAGGCTTTGGCTGTGCTGATTGTGTAGATTTCAATTTGCATAGGTGCTGACACACCAAAGCCTGTGTGGCTGGGTCATTTTTATCTTCCCACAGATCACATACTGATATGACTGATATCCTGCAAGCCACATGCTTTGATTTCATCAACCAGTGTTTAGACTCAGCTGACTCTGTTGTTGCTGTAAAGACTAGAATTGAGTGGGAAGCAAAAAACACTCCCTGTGAACTTGCAGCTACTGGAAACACAGTTGATTATTACAGGAGAACAGCAGCTAATTCTATAAATAACATGGTGTAGCTGGTTTTGATTTTCTCTGTCTTCAGTCACACTTTTTTTTTTTTTTGAAGTAGTGTGGATAAAGACTAAAACCATAGGCTCATTGGCACTAACCCTAGTAAGTTACTGGTGTAGACAAACTCTGATGAAATTCATTGTCTTGATTTTCAAGTGGAAAAAGTCTGATGAAAGTCTAGCCATCAGCTAAGAAGCCCTACCTACTAAATTACATTTTGGGCTTTCGTAGCCAAAGAAGTGACTTCTTTCTTGGGTTTTGATTTTAGAATAAAATTTTTTATCTTCTGCTTGTATTTACTTTTAATATTAAATGTGTACGTTAGAATTTATTGCTTCCTTCTGTAGGAATGGTATGAATTATTTTTTTTTTTTTTTAAAGAGTTGTCTAATGCCTCCCTTAATTTAAAAAAGAAAAAGTTTCCTACATACTCTAACTGTTCTTTGAATGTCCTCAAGCAGACAGCTGAGCTAAAACTAAAACTATTTAAGTGGAAGACATATGTCTGGGAGTTAGTGAGAATGGTCTGGAGCAAGGCTAGGCTCATTAATTTCTGGTGTTTGTAGCAGTTCTGTGAGCAATAAACATGCATTCCCAGCAAATTTCCAGTGGTAACAAGGCTTGTTGAGAAAGACAGAGTTTGACTGATGTGACCTACTCCTCTCTTCTTATTTTTCAGAAAAGTCTTCTGATCTTTCATGACTGGGAAGGAATGTGCAAGGATTCAAATACCTAGCTTGCCTCTATCCCATGGGGAAGAAGGAAGGGAAATGACCTGTAGCTCCAAATAGAAAACTGAAATTGTTATGCGTGTGTGGAGGTGAATATTCTTGTAAAAAAAGACTTACTCTTTGATTATATTGCTACCCACTAGACTCTGCAGAATATAAAAGCAGAATGCTTGGTGTATGTAACTCTTATTTTACACATGGTGTTTTGACTCAGAAATCCTTTGCCTTAACTAAATACTAGTAATAAAAGCAAAGGAATTCTAACTGATTAAAAGGTGACCTGCTTGCTGCTAGTATCTAAAAATTTAGCACTCACGTTACTCCATTCACTTCAAAGCAGCCATTTCCCATTTACAGGCTTGAGATCTCAAAAGTTATGTTTACGAGCACCTACATACTTTCATAGAGATATGACAGTATTACACACACAGGCCCATATATATTACACAGAGATAGGTTACATTATGTGACATACTATTCCAGAGCTGTCAGAGAGTTACATTCTGCGGTCCTTTAACATTTTGTTTACATCTGAGTGTCTGCAGGTGACTGGAGGTGTCATTCCACTGAAAACCAGGCAACTGAGCCAGAAGTAAAATGTTACTCCTAGAAAACAAGATTTCTGTAACCTTCTAGACAGGGACATACAATTGTCTTTAGTCTTTGAAAGCCACCTTGCTGAGGGTTAACTGTTGATTGCTATGCTTCAGGTGGCTCTGCACGTACCACTGCTTGGAGCTGGCAGTCACACAGCAAAAGAAGAGTCCTGTCAACCACTGACCGCAGTGAGAACCAAGGGTGAGTCACTCTGCACTGGTGCTGATAGCATCCTTTATTTCCACCCCCCCAAGCTGGAACGTTATGTGCTGTAGATGTCACAGGAAATGGTAAAATCACATCTTTTCATGTGGGCCTTTCTTCAGTCCTTTCTATATAGAAAGCCATATGTCTCTGTCCACAGAAGTGTCACATTTCACCCTGCTGATCCAGTTTATTTGGTCTGAATATTTGGCCTAATGTTTTTATACAAATACATTTTCTCTGCTCAGTTTCTTATTTGTGTCATGGTCTGTTCCTGTTAAAGATGAATGGAGACTTGTCAACAAATAATCTATCCAATAAATTAGAATCTGATCCAAAACCTCATTGACGTCAACACAAAGACTTACTGACTTCAGTGTCCTACAGTGTCCTTTTCATACTTCTGTAACGCTTGTAAATATATCCATTTTAGAATTAACATATTTTTTCCCCCCTGGTATTTTGGATTTTTAAGTCTGTGAAATGACGGGGAAATATTGAACAAAGAAAATGAGAATTGTGCAGTTTAGATGTAATCTGGCAGATGGGTACTGTCCTGGAAAAGCAAGTGTGTATTGTGACTACCTATGGGTCTAACTTTAAATACCCTGAAATCAGAGCAGGGGCACTTTGAAAACTCCCTTGCTCTTCTTGCACGGTTGTGTCAGCGAGGCTCCAGCGCTGCACTTTGTACTACGTGCCTGGAGCCACGCGTGGCGGAGCTGCTGCCTTGCCCACAGGCAGCCAGATCCACCCCCACGTTGCAGGATCCTGGCTGGGAACTCTGGAGGAGCTGGAGAGTCGGAGGAGGGCAAATGTGGGGGTGAATGTTTAAAAACAGAGGAGCCCTTTTTTCTTTCCCAGAATGTAGCTATTTCTGGTGGTTCTTGTGGATCTGCGTTAGCAAGGGGATGTTTACAGTATTTCCTCAAGAGAAAGTTTATCTTACAGAATATTAAATAATAAAGGGGGTGAAAAAGGTTGCAAGTGGTATGTTTCAACAAAATAAACAAGCAGGCAAATTCCAGTGTGTAATTTCAGGACCTAGTCTGATTACATCTAAACAAATTAAAAATAAATGCTCTGCCTTGAAATGGAGAGAAAGGCTCGGACAATGCATGCTCAGCTGATGTCTAATAGGGCAAACATTTGACTCAGAACAGAACCTGTGTGAACCCAGGGACTGAGCAATGGAAGAAGCATGCACTCTCCTCCCCTCAGTGCATGTGTAAAATTAATGCTCTGGGAGGGGATAGCTGCCACAGAAGAGCTAAGGAAATCTTGCTGCCAGAACTGCACAGATGGTAAGGGGAAAACAAATCTTTTTGGGAAAGGCATAGAGAGAGTTTCAAAAATCAACATAAACCTGATGAGCCTGGGACTGCTTGGATTGATGCTCCTTATCTCTCCTGTATTTTCACGTGGTGAAATGGGGAAAGGATGAATGAACCTCCTCCTCCCCCCAGATGATACATTGCACTTGAAGTCATGTTGTTCTTTTCAGAAACATTGAGATGATATGGGGGAACCTTATGTTCATCAGGAAAGCCTGATGTTATTTAATAAGGATGGAAGGAAGTTATCAAAATAATTTGGGGCTGTAGGATTTAAAAACCCAGTCAAAGCAATTCATTCACTGCTCCAAAATCTCTTACATGTTTTTGTCAGCCTTCTCTCTGAATGGTCATTGAACATTTTTGTCTCACAAGATGAGACTTAATGTAAATATCATGTTTGGGACAGATCTTCATCTGCTGTAGGGCGAGCATGGTTCTTTAGATCTGTATATGGAGCTAAGGTCAGTTATAACAGGCAGGGATGAGGCCCTGCACTTATTTTTCTGTACGTAGGTATGTTACAAGCAACTGATAGGAGGTAGAGCTCTGACTCTCCTAAACTTTCAGTTTCTTGGTTTTGTTTTTTTTCTTAGTGCATAACTGCTTCTTCACCCTGGGCTGAAGTGCTGAGACCTTTCTCACAGACTGTGTGCTGTATTTTTAGAAAGTGAGGTTTTTTTATTAATAAGTAGGCAGACAGCTTGCTATGAGACAATGACTTTAAATTAGGAGCATTAGGAAATGAATGTGAGGAAAAGCTCAATGAAAGGTCAAAAAGAAAAAAAAAAGAAGAAAGAAGAAATGATCAAATTACACTTCCCCTCTGGTAGGAAAAGCAATAGATCCATCCCATCAAGCAAATAACAGTTAAGCAAATGATGAGACTGATATTTGCTTTTCCTACCAGTGTCTTAAATGTCACTGTTCTTGATTCTTTTTTTTTTCCTCCCATATCAACCCAGAAATGCTGATGCACCAGCATGTGTCATTATGACAGTGGAAGATATTTATCTTTGCTGAAGTGAATTCAGAAGAAAACAAATCCTGAGGGCAGTGCACATTGACTGTAGAGAAAAGCACGGTCTGAGGTGACTGTTGGAGGCTGCCCGTGGCAATTTGTGGCTTTCTGGGCAGACAGACAGAGCTGATGAGAGCACCTGAGTTGCTGGTAGGAATAGGCAGTGACAGCTAAATCTGGCTATTCTCAGGGAAGAAAAGAGAAGAAATTAGGGAAGTGAAAATACAAGGAAGCATGCTATTACTCTTTCAAACAAATACCCTGTGGCCACAGCATGAAACATGCCACTGCTGACCAATATATTAATGCAAAGCAACCACGACTGAGACTCAAAGTAGAGGTAAGCCAGCCTAGCTGCAACAGTAAATACAAGCTTCAGAAAACACAGATTTTGTCAGTTAGCAAAGGCAGCTTTCCTTCCCTTGTCTGCTTGGCAGAGGGTAGAAGTGGGTGGATCAGTCCCTATAATTTAGGAGAAACTGTGTTTCCCTGACACCCTAGAATTCAAGTCTTGGTCTCAACTGACAGAATAGGTTTCATTGTAGGCTAAAACCATACATTGCATGTCTACTATATATAACATTCGCTCAGGTAAATTCATACTCTGTCTCATTAATACTGGGAGGAAAGGAGAAGTACTGGTAAAGGTTGGTCTGCGAATACCATCACATTTATGACACTTTTCTTGGATCTGCTCATCTTCAAATAGAAGGCAAGATGTACTGGCTAGAAAGATGTCCCTAAAACAACATGAAAATAACCCCTGGAAAATATCTTAACTAATTAAAAGGTAGAAATGAAATGAGCTCAGGGCCCCAGAGTGTCTTCTGTTACAGAGAAGATGAAGAGGTGGCTGCAGCAGCAGCGATATTGCTGCACACTCCTTGACAAGGAATTTAATGTATCCTATGCAGCCCCTGTAATTGCCCTGGTGTGGAGGAGTGTCACAAAGGCAGCAGTCAAGAGTGCGCAGGAATGGAGCCTGAAATCTAACAGTGTGAGGGGAATTTATTGGCACTGCCAAAACCGAAAACTCAAAGCGAGCTCCTGTCAGGCTGATTGAGGAGTGGAAAGAAAAACAAGTCACAGCCCCCCAAGGTGTCAGGCATTTCACAAACCTCCACTGCACAGGTGTCAGCTCCAGGGTGGCTTTTGCCCGTCACCCGCCTGTGATTTTGCAAGCCGCTGAGGAGTCTGCAGTGCTCAAAGGGTCGCTCAAGCATACCAAGGGCTGCAAATCCACCTGTGTGGAGATGGTGCCTCTTGCTTGAGCTGGCATGAGGGGCAGGCAGCTTGGAGATGAGGCATCTTGCAGAGACAGATGAGCACAGGGGGTGATCACACCACAGCCTGGTGGATTTGCTTTTGGTAGCCCTGGGATGTTCTTGATTACTGTCATTTATAATGATGCAGCACAAACCTTCACACCTGGGAATTGAGCTCTGTTTTACCATGTGTGGAAATGCAAGGCAACGGAGGGGTTGTCACCCAAAGATGGTCTCAACCCTGGAAACTTTCTCCTTCCAACAATATCTATAGGATACTGAGGAGCTATGCATTATAAGAATGCTATAGGCTGGTTTGTTTGTGCATTTTAGACCACAGGCTCAACTTCAGTAAGGACAATCAAGGACAAGTATAGAAACTCTTACTAGGAGACATTTATAGGGACAGTTCATTCTGGTTACAAATGGGCAAACTTATTCACGTCAGGGATGTCCAGCTGGTGCTCCAGGGGCTGGATCCAGCCTGAATACATTTGTGTCTTGTCCCAAAGTACTCTGATGGTGATTTATAGTCTTTATGCTTATCTAGGTTCATGCAGCAAGTCCATGCATACGTCCTACTTGACTGATAGGGAGTTATGTGTGCATACTGACATCATATCTGATAGAGACTTTAATTAAGTCACTTTGGTTAAGATACTTTGATTAAGTGCTTAAGCTACACCGCTCAAGTCACAGAAGGAAAAGGCAGACTGCCCACTGTAGAAGATAAGGTTTGAGATCATCCAAGGAACCTGAAGGTGCACAAGGACATGGGACCTGATGAGGTGCATCCACGGGTCCTGAGGGAACTGGCAGATAAATTTGCTAAGCCACTATCTGTCTTATTTGGGAAGTTGTGGCAGTCTGGTGAAGTTCCTGCTGACTGAAAAAGGGGAAACATAACCTGTTTTTTTAAAAAGGGAAAAAAGGAAGACCTGGGAAACTACAGGCTGGTCTGTCTCACTTCTGTTCCCAGCAAGATCACGGGGCAAATCCTCCTGTAAACTCTTCTAAGGCACATTGAAAATAAGGAGGTGATTGGTGACAGTCAACCTGGCTTCACCAAGGGCAAAACATGCCTGACAAATTTGATGGTGTTCTAAGATGGGGTAACAGCGCTGGTGGATAAGCAAAGAACAACTGATGTCATCTACCTGGACGTGTGCAAAGCCTTTGACACTGTCCCACATGACATTCTTGTCTCTGAATTGGAGAGACAAGGATTTGATGGAAGGACCACTGTGAATAAGGAATCGGCTGTTTGATTGCATTCAGAGAGTTGTGGTCAGTGGCCCAATGTCCAAGTGGAGACCGGAGATGAGTGGTGTTCTGTAGGGGTCGGTATTGGGATCAGTGTTGTTTAGCATTTTTTTAAGAGACACAGAGAGTGGGATGAAGTGCACCCTCAGCAAATTGGAACTAGATGATCTTTAAGGTCCCTTCCAACACAAACCATTCTATGATTCTATGATTAATATTTGTGATTATTTCCAGAGTTTAGAAGCTGAATTTTTAAATGCGTGCCTTGTAAGGTTTCCATGTGATTGTTGCTTACCCATCGCCTAAATGTGGAAAACTGGTTTCTTCACTCATAAGGCGGGATTTGGGGAAGGGTGCAAAGTCTGATGCCTGTGTACTGGATTTGCACCATTAAATTAAAACAATACAGTTCATAGTTTGAGCAGAAGTGACAAATTGTCTGCCCTTCAACAGAGATAAATAACAGGTAAACAAAGAAGGAATCCTACTTCTAAAACAAATGTATACAGCTGGTGTTAGAGTGGAAGTCAACTGTCCGTAGCATTTGAACGTTTGTAACTCACCTTAGGAGTTCTCTTTGGTGTGAAGTAACAAGCCTACAGAAAGCCTTAGGGATATGTTAATTTTCTTCACTATGAGACAAAAAAAGGGTTGTAAGCACAAGAGCTGGGAGAGTCTACCTACATAAGCTTTCTGGTGCTTGAGACTGCAGAATCTGCAGTTGCTGGAGGGAGGTGGCTGGGAGTTCCATAAATAATAAATTTCTGCAATCCCATGAGGTCATCATAAAAATATGCATAAGAATCATAGAAAGAATATAATGGTACAACCTCAATAAATTCTAGAACTGATAACAGACTGAGCTTATAAAAATATGTTACAGCCAGAAACATCAGTCAGAAGTGTCTTCAAAATTATATTTTTTATATATATATATATTATATAATATTATATATATTATCTTTTGGGAAAGAGAGAAACATTATTACAGAAAAAGCCCAAAATGTGGAAAACTGTAATTTGTGCAGAAAAGGACTAAAACAACATCACTTAGTCTTTCCTTTTTCAAAAGAGTCACGGCCTCTAAAATTTGTGTCTCACGTCGAAACATTCCTGTAGACCTAACATTGTTAACTGATGTTTTTCAGACAACAGTGATTAGGTTTAGTTATTATATTTCCCCTTAAAAAAAGATAGATTTGAGTTATAAAAAAACATGATAGATGCAACATGTGGAGGCAAACACTAAAAGTATGAAGATCTAGAATAACATCTAGCTTGCCAGAAAAATAAGAAGAGGGATTATTTTGAGTACCCATTGATCTAAAGAAGCATCATCAATAATACAAAGACCATTAGAATGCATGGGGTATATATGGCATCTGGATGCCAAAACCTAATAGGAAGCTTGATTGAAATGTACCACATAAGCTGTAAACTGGAAATATCATATAGAGTGTGGCAATTTCTTTCCAATTACTTTTGGTAAAAGTGGAAATCAAGGTCTTTAAAAGAACAGAATTAGTATCTCCAGTGTCAAAAATCTTCTCTGAGAAAGAGAGAAGTTGTTGTTTGTATCTAGAAGTAGCATGTGTTAAGCAGCTTCATAGGCTGTCAATTTAAGCTCCAACTCAGAAGAATGCCTCTTTCATTTAAAGCTTATAGATATTCCTACTGGAAGTAATGGGGCTGTTCATGCTGGGTCAGGGACCTAGGGGACAGTAGGTTTGAAACAAATCCACTTGGTGGTTACTGAGGGAAATCTGAGAGACCATCTTACAGCCCAACATAATGCATGGTGGTCAAAACAACACCTTGAAATACAATAGAAATCTCCAATACAGAGGGAGTAGTGGAAATATGGTCCTATTGTTGCATCAGGGTGCAAAAGCTTGTCTTTGGAGAAGGACTTTGGTGCCAGGCTTGATATAAGTATATATGGCTAATTTATCTTTCTATATCAGCTGAGCTTTAGATAGGCTAGCTGGGGTCCCCAGAGCACTCAGTCTAGCTGCGTGGCTTGGAGGTCCCAACTTGTTAATGGAGCTGAAGCTGAGAAGCGTCACTGAGATATGGCTAGAAGGCTGCTGGCCTTGGGTTCAGGTGTGTCCGCTTTGTCCTGGAGCTTGGTGTGTAAGTCACCTGGCTTCTGAGGACAGGCAAACTCCTTGTCTGCCTGCTCATGCTTGTCAGGCAAATGCTGCAGAACAGCAAGAAAAACATTTTGCAAAGAGCAAAGTCTTGCCTCTGAGAGGTTTTTGGTTGAATACCTGCCTCTTTGGGAGCCCTGCTGAAATCAAGGTTATTTTGCTGCTTCTTGTCTGTTTCTCCTGTGGGATTGAGGGCCACTTTAAAGGCAACATGAAACTGTGTGGTGGAAGGAGGGAGGTCTAACAAATTCATTGTGTAGTGTGCCTAGATTTAATTTGATGAATTTGATCTTTGAAAACAAATTACAGAGAATAAATGGCAACAAAATACCCTTGGTTAACTGCAGATTCCACCAGTGTGCTACCCTGGTGTTGTCAGCAATACCCCCTAGGCAACATGGTAGAAATGGGTCAGTGTATACATGTTTTCTCTCCTCTATTAGCATTGCAGCAAATTTTGTGCTTCATCTGCCCCCAATGTCAAGAGCTACTTTCCTCGCTACTTCAGCCTTTCTGCTCTGCCTCCGGTAGCTTGGGATCTATTGTTCAGCAAAGACGGCTTGAGATGAATGGAGACTGTCACTGGAGAAAACAAAACCAATGTGGCTGCAGGCTGGGTAAAAGAGGATGTCAGATGGGAAACAAGCACTGGAGATGGGAGGGGGACAGAAGAAAAGCGGGAGTTCTGCTTGTATTGGCACATGGCAGGCAGCTTGCACGCTTGTGTGATACTAACTTTCTTTCTGTTAAAGCGTGGAAGCCTCTGGCATCCTGACCCTCACAAATACAAACAGATGTCCTGAGGCAAACCAGCCTACTGCTGCTCTCTAAAGCATCAACATCTCTTACACACAAGGTTCTTTATCACAAATGACTTTTGTATCATTTATGCATTTAAATTATCTTAAACACACTCTTTTTTTTTTTCCTTTTTGCTATCTTCATCTCAATTTCAGAGGAAGAAGAGAGCGGATTTAATGAACTTACCACTTGACCTTAGTGCTATAGATAATGACTTAAAGGCTAAGTTTTGCAGGTTTTGTTTACAGCTTTGGAGCAGTTGGAGTGATATGCCAAATACTGGGCATTCAGCAGCTGCCTTGGAAGTGAACAGTAGCTGTTCTGGTGCTTCTGGCTTTTGGAAAGCAAAGCACTCATTCAGGTAGTCACATATGGATTTAGGAATAACTGTTGTCTCCAGTCTTTGAAATTGTTGGCACAAATTTCCCAAACCAATACAGGTATGACAGTATACAGCCATACTAACAGCATTGAGGAAAAATAGTCAATTATAGCATCAGTAGCTGAAAGGGAATTTAAAAGCCCTAAGCTATTTAGAAGCCT
This sequence comes from Syrrhaptes paradoxus, assembly GCA_013400615.1. Classification (NCBI taxonomy): domain Eukaryota; kingdom Metazoa; phylum Chordata; class Aves; order Pterocliformes; family Pteroclidae; genus Syrrhaptes; species Syrrhaptes paradoxus. The sequence continues at coordinate 26,991 of VZTO01022315.1, forward strand.
TAGTCAAAAATCAAACTGGAATTTTAGTACCCAAACCAAACAGGAAACTTTTAAGAATCAGGCTCTTCTGAAAACGTTACCTATAAACTCTGTGTTAGTAAAGAAGTCTTACTACTTTTCCACCACTGTATGTCAAAAAGAATAGTGAAATACTTGTCGGACTCCTTCAACAAATAGTTTTCTAAACTACAGATCTATTTGACTGATGGCTACCGACTCTAACTTGGAAAATAGAAGCCAAAACGTGTAGATTTTCTTTTGGCAAGTGGTAGAGTCACCTGAAAATGTTTGTTTGAGAGAATCCCAAATCATGATCTAAATTTGGCTCCAATTCACAAGCCCTTTTAGCTGTTAGAAAAGATCCTTGTTTTCCTGAAAAAGTATTTTTTTCCTCCAAGAACCATAAATAAATTAAATACACAGATCTCTCTCTGTATTCCCCTTGTGTCATGACAAAGAGGAAAAGAGTCATGGGGAACTCTTGTTACCTTATGAGGTCTCTCGAGGACCATGAGACCACACTTCTTCAGGTTCCAGGAATGACTTTTGGAAGCTGCAATGGTCTGAAAACAAGACATTCCTCTTTGCAAGTGTTTGAAGGGAAAAGAGCAGGCATTGACTGAAGGGGAAATGGGAGAGGTGGTAATCCTGTTGAGCAATCCAGTGATACACCCTTTCCTCACAGTTCCTTCCTACTTGGGTGAGATAAGTAACATTGAAAGTTAGTAGCTAAGACCAACAAAATAGGGTGGTGTCTTTATCTAAGAAAGGTGGGTGTCCCCATCTTGAGATTAATTAATGTTTAATCTGTTTGGAACATTTGTATATTTTGTCTCAGCACGTTCCCAAGCATGTTCATGGACCTTTTGGAGGTTAGAAGCAAAGTTATTTCCGTAGCCAGTCAGCTGGCAACGTCTATCGGCCTCCTTACTTGGAGAGGAGCAGACAGACGGGCACTCACGGTGTTCCCACAGGTCTTTTTCTAGTAAGCAGAGAACTGGAGATTTATTTTTAAAGTGCCTTCCTGAACAGTAACATACAGCTTTGTAAATCCTTCTTTTCTGTATGGTTTAGTAGCTTTTCTGTTTTGACAGTAGAGATTTCATTTGCATAGACTTAAAACACAATTATGGTGTATGGTACCAGTTGTTTAATACTTTCAAAGATCAATATTTTTGCTGTTGGTGATATTGCAGTATATCTGCTTCCCTTTCAATTTGGTGGTTAAGTACGAGGAGACAGGGGAACTCTTCCAGACTGACTGTGCATCTTTATACTACAAAAAGTGGAAGTGCCCTTTTTCCCCCATAATCTGTTACTTTGGATTGTTTGCTGAGTTGATGCAATCAGGTCTTTGTCATTTATTGTCTTCTACATGCATGACCTAGCAGATAATCTAAACATCTCTGTGTAGTGCTAGATTTTGCTATACTGCCTTTTGTTGAGCAATGCTGTTAAGCAAATATTTTTTCCAACTGAATTTGTGGGTATATAACATTCTTCTAGGGAAGGTTTACTGTTTTTCTGTACATGGATTACTCTAGCACAAGCTTGAACTCGCTTTTTCGGGGCACCTTTCACAAGACTTCTTAGAAATATCCCACAGGCTGATTCCCAAGGGCCCACAGAGGAGAGGTTGAAAATCACTTTATTAACGGTACCTCATTTTGTGTGGAGCACAATGTGAGTGCAGAGAGACGGGGCTGGTCATTAATATACATTAGTATCCAAGAAAACTAGTGTTTTATAGCTTCTGTACACTGTAAAAGACTTAATTCAGCTCATATTGCTTACATAATTAGAATGAATAAAATAGGGGGACCACTCAGGAATAAGGAGAGCTGGTTTTAGTTTAGTCAAGGTTAATCGGTGTTCTTATGCATGGAACTGAAAGGATTTTTACTCTTTTATTAAACAGCTTTGAAAAATTAACATTCAACTTCCTGCAGGCTGCAAGGAGGTAGCATTAATAGTGGCAGAAAAAAGCACATTTTTAGTCTTTCCATTAGTATTTTTGAAGAGAAGAGGAAAATTTTGTGCTGGATGTGAATAATTTTCCTAAAACTTATTGTCAGTCCTGATAAACAGAGACACTCACTGAAAAGTTGTTTTATTATACATGCTATTAACTCCTGTAAGAGTCATTAAGAACATTCTCATTAATACACCTTAGTCTACTTTTGCTTCCAGATAGTTGTTGTTGGAGCTGATTGGAAACCAGGAAAAATAGATCTCTTATGTTTCAAGAATATTGACCAATAATGTTTTTCTCTCCTGGCCTAGGTTTGGAAAATTCCCTCGGGACTCTGATGAAATCTGTGAGTAATAAATAGTCCAGCAGTGGTAAATGTGGTGGGGTGAATAATAAAGGGTCAGTTTTCCATCATCTGGCAGACCTCTGAAAGACCAGGTTTATTCAGTCACCATGATTATGTTGTGATTGTACATGTCCTGAAATCCCACTTAGGAATGTGAAATTTCATGAGAACTAAGTCAGTGCTGAGTCCGGCCTCTTCTTGTTGTGGAATGGCAGTTGTGAAATTGCCCTCTCCCAAGGAGTTTTTGAACTTCAAGTGATAATGTGGTTGATGGTTAATGTCGCATACCTCCATACGCAGATGGACTGAAAGAATTTTAATAACTCTCTGGATCTAAATGATCATTCCTTCCACATCTTTGTGGCTTCATAGTGTTTATGATAATTCTTGCTCAGGATCCAATCTATACAGTTTATCCAGCTGTGCCTTTGATGTCTGTGCTGTGGTCTCAAGGGAGAGAAGTCATGAACGAGCAGTTAGTGAGCGACACCCAAGGGGTTATGACATCTTTAACATAAACTCATCAGCATAAAGTTTTTCCTCTGAAATGGATTAAGCAATTTATTTAGCTATAAAACCCAGAAAACTAGTTAAGTGAATTTTACTGGGGAATCAATAAAGTAATAATTGTGTGGTAATATAACTGGGGCTGAGGTAACCAGCTTTGGTCTTATTTTCTTTGTTAATCCATTCCCCATATCATTTTTATCCCAGTATTTTTTGAATAGCCACAAGTTATTCTGAAGAGAGAATTGAAAAAGCATATTGAGAAATCTTTGAGCACATTAACTTTTGTACTGTGAAATCTTTCTTTCTTGCCTTTGCAATAGATGCAAAAAGGAACCCATCTAGAATTCATTAACTAAAATTTTATCTCAACCTCATATTTTCTTTCTTAACTCTGTTAAATTTTCTCCATTTATATTTCATATAATGGCTTCCTAATCCTATCTGAGACATGCCTGTAAGCTAAAGATAAATATGTAAAACTTACCTTTGAATTGAATGGTGCATAACTATTGCTGCTTTTAAAAAAATAATAGCAAGCCCCTTGATATTATCCTCTGCAGTGCTTCAGAATTTGCACTTAGACTGCAATTATTAGTTACGTAGGAAGTTTTTCCTTCTGATAATTAGAAACAAATTACTTTAAAAGAAACTTCATTTGTTAGGTTGTTATAAATATTAAGAGATGATAAATGGTTAGGACAAAACAGACCTTCATACACCGGTTATTTCATGCTTGCATTTTAGTGTAGATTTACTAGATTTAGCAGTGTGCACATTTAAGGGTTCAAATGGTTTTCAAAGGTCTTTTTCTCTAGAAAATTAAGAAAAAAACCCTTATCGTTTATGTGCTGTGAGATATTTTTCATAGAAGTGTCCTCTCTTTGCATCATTAAAAAATGCCAGATTATATTATATTACCAATGTATTTGTATTTAGGAACTCTGTTCATGTGTGTGAAGAGAACATACACATCTGAAAGTTAAAAAGGGTAGGACTGAAGGTCTTTTTAAAGATAAATTTCCTTCCTTTTTCTGCAGTCTTAAATGTCTCCAGGAATCAAGTCTGTAGTCAGCAGGAATGAGACTGAAATTGTATGTTGAACAATAAAAACGACCACAGTAGTAGCAACATGAATTGGAGTGAGTCCATGCCCTTCGTGAAAAGTAAGCTAGCTAGTGGTATCCAGGAGGACTAGGTAGATGGTAGTAAACATGATACTGCACTAGTATTTCTGAGTGCATCTGCTTATTTTGAGAGTGGTCTGTGCCTCACAACAAGGTAGTTTTGGGCCATAGAAATTTAATAAGGGGAAAACAAAAAGCAGTGGACATCCCGAAAAACATTGTCATATGGGAAAACTCTAAGTTCTAGTTCTTGTCTGGAGGGGAACGGGTACTTACGGTACAGCAAATCAGTGGTAGACCCAGACTGAACGAACTTATTAGAAAGGATCAAGAAACACACAGCTCTGAGATGTTATTTTGGTATGTTAGGAGACATTTTTTATTTTCCAACACTTGGATAAGTCCTTGCCCCTGGAGTTTGTATGTCATCTCTCTGTGATAGTTAAGACAGGGACTTTGAATAGTATCACCTTTCTATTCAGCTTTCTGCATGTGAAAGAGAACCTTCCTTACCCAGGGCCAAAGAGCAGCAGAACAACCTATATACCAGCTAAAGTAGTAGAAGATACAACGTGTCTCTTGTGTTTCTTTCTTGCCCAAAAGTGTAAGACTGCCTAGGGCCAAATCTCCACTTTGTTATTTATTTATTTGTTTGTTTTACAAATCTTTGTTTTCCTTTGAAGAAATGGAGAGAGGAGGTGGAAGCAGTTTTTCAGAACTCAAAACAAAGAAGCAAACCCCAGACCCAGCAAATTATAGCACCGGTGTTAGCAAGTTGCCAGCTGGAGCCTTTCAGCAAAGAGTGATCCCGCAGGAAANGGGGAAAACAAAAAGCAGTGGACATCCCGAAAAACATTGTCATATGGGAAAACTCTAAGTTCTAGTTCTTGTCTGGAGGGGAACGGGTACTTACGGTACAGCAAATCAGTGGTAGACCCAGACTGAACGAACTTATTAGAAAGGATCAAGAAACACACAGCTCTGAGATGTTATTTTGGTATGTTAGGAGACATTTTTTATTTTCCAACACTTGGATAAGTCCTTGCCCCTGGAGTTTGTATGTCATCTCTCTGTGATAGTTAAGACAGGGACTTTGAATAGTATCACCTTTCTATTCAGCTTTCTGCATGTGAAAGAGAACCTTCCTTACCCAGGGCCAAAGAGCAGCAGAACAACCTATATACCAGCTAAAGTAGTAGAAGATACAACGTGTCTCTTGTGTTTCTTTCTTGCCCAAAAGTGTAAGACTGCCTAGGGCCAAATCTCCACTTTGTTATTTATTTATTTGTTTGTTTTACAAATCTTTGTTTTCCTTTGAAGAAATGGAGAGAGGAGGTGGAAGCAGTTTTTCAGAACTCAAAACAAAGAAGCAAACCCCAGACCCAGCAAATTATAGCACCGGTGTTAGCAAGTTGCCAGCTGGAGCCTTTCAGCAAAGAGTGATCCCGCAGGAAATGCTGGCCACCTAGCGTGCCAAGATCCCCCCTGTGTGTAAATACTTCCAGGGCTCGGCTCTAAATGGATTTATCCTTGAAAAGGGGAGCAACTTGTGCATAGCTTCATCAGCTCTGAAAGCCATGGCTGGATCCAAGGGTCTAACATGTCTCTTGTTCAGATATCCTGAAAGGACTCGATTTCCCTGAAGGTGGAAGCTTTCTGTCCTGCATGTCAGTAGTGCTTAGAAGTGCCACGGCAGACAAGTGATGCTGTGACCCGTTTTATGAGTGCAACATCCTTGTTGGAATAAACAAGGCAGAGGAGCCCCCTCAGAGGTGTAGTCCCATGGGAACTGACTGCCTAGCTGTGATTTTACACATCCAGCCAGCTCAGACATCTGAATGTAAAATTCCACACTTGGGGACGTCATGCAGATTTCATGGTCTTCTCTGGGGAATTCCAGGTCTATAAAACAATGACTGGTTTGTACAGCACTCACCCATATATGTAGTTTTTAATCTGTGACAGATGTGATATTGATAACATCCTCCATTCAATAAGTCCTTCAAGTGTAATTTAGTGCTGGGTTGCTAATTGCAGTTTGTTTTAACTCTTTCAGGGCCCACTATGTGAAAGGCTGGCAGCAGAGTGCAACGGGGAAGAAGCCCATGCTCATGGATCAGGCACAAGGCTGGGAGTTCAGAAGCTGGGTTTGTACATAGCTCTGCTGTAGACTTTGGGCCTAATTCTTCCCAAACTCCTTTAATTTGAGTGTGTAAATCCACTAGTTTACATTCTCTGTCTGATTCCTTGTATTTTTTTATGTGGCTGGTTACCCCAGAAACCTCACTTCCCATCCCCCCCTGCAGGTATACTGCACGGATTTTGTGCTGTTACCTGAGTCTGAAAAATGATGAGCTGAAAGGCAGCTTAAACTCCTCACGTATAACTGTGGAAGATTTGTCTGAACCTCCCATTTCTCTTGTATACTGTGCCAGTCATGCTTTCCCACTGCTTTGAAGGTTCATTAGTCTGAGAAGCCCATCCTAGACTGGCCTTGTACAGCAAAGCTGTACACAGATAGAAAAAAGAAATGCTGTGAGGGCACTTGATATGAATGATCTCGGGCATAGCCTTGTGACTGAGGGAAACATGTGTGGCCCTGACATGACTGATTATAGGGGAAGGATGGTTGTACACTTAGGAAAGAAGCTTTTGACACTGAGCAAACGAGTTCCACTGGTGCACATGTTGTTGATGCTCAGTATGTTCTTGTAGTTTTAAAATTGTGTCTATAAATTATGCACCTCATTTGGGAAAGGAGAGCGGGTGAGAAATGCTAATTCCTTTACTGGCTGAAGGATGCTCAAATAGGATGGCAGCAGAATCGAGAGTGTCAGAACAATAAAAGGAAGTGTTAACACTGATAATCATATTATTCAAACAATTTGAAATCCTTGGAGGGTGCATTTTTAATGATGCATTGTAGAACAAACTGTGTTTCATAGCTTGAGAGAGTTGTAAAGCAATAAACTAATTAAGACACCTTTTGTCTCTCTGCTCCTTCCTGCCTATGTGTGTGGTCAGGGGAGTTTTTTGAGTATTTACAGGGTACACTTGCATCCCTTTTTTTAGAAATTGTTGCCATTATCAGTGCATTTTAAAGATTGAATATTCCTGATCCAATTAAAATCAGTCTAAACCACAGTGTAGTTGTGCAGCTGCCCCAACAGCTTGGTAAACCTCATCCCTTCAGATTTGCTCTTCTGTCCTCAAAATGAGTCTGCAACACCATCTTAAACTGGTCTGCAGCTGGATTTGAAACTTCTGGTGAGCGAGAGACCCAGCCAGTGTAAGCTGGCTTGAGGTTTGAATGCGTTTTGTCTCTGTGCATAGAAAGTAATTGAAAGAACTGTGGGTGGTAACTAGTGCGATGATTGTCTCTTCCAGTGTCCTACTAAATTTGGCCACAGTATAAAATATTAGATTGGGCTAAGAAGTGATTATTTTGTGCACAAGAAGCATTAAAAATGCATGCCTGTTTACGGGGAGGCTTTTGGACTAGTTCAGAGATGTTTTGCTTTGCCAAAAAAGTGAATTTGATTTTGGTGGTTCTCTAAATCTTTATGCCAAATAACGTTTTGCTTCTGAGAGCTGGATTCTGTTCTCTTTCCCATTGCAGGCTTTCCCCTCTCCTTGCTGTGCCTCTGTTTCTTTCAATGAGATTGCTCACACGTAAGCGCAGCGTAAATGTAAAACTGAGCTGTGTTAGACTTGCCCAATGTCGCAAGGAAAAAGGCGGCTGCGTTTCTAGAATTACTGGAAATAGTACAGGCAGATAACATCAGGGAGTAAATCCTGGCAACCATCCTCATGTACAGTGGATCTCTTTAAGAGAATACATAGTAAGTAGAATATGGTCCCAAATTATAGCAGTATGTGCCTGCTGGTACTGAGAAAATATCATTTCAGCCTTCAGACAAATCCCATTTTTTGAAATTAACCTTACAGCTACTCTTTGAGACAAATAACCTCTATCTTTTTCCCACTGGAAAAGTGGGAAAGAGGTAATTTTCCTACTATGTTGCTGTGTTTGTCTGCAGTCTGTCTGGGTCTTATCAATTAAAGCTCCTCTAAAAAGATGGGGACCTTCACTTTTTATGAGCACCTGTGTACCCGCTAGGGACAGAACTGTATGGATTAGGGTTATGGGAATCTCTAGGAAAGTACCTTTGTTCTGGGATCAACGAGTAATAGGGTTTTATGTAGAAGGAACAGCAAAATTCCTGGGGGATTCATTCCAATTATATCCCCAATTAGGACAAAAGNATTAATAAAAGGAAAAAAGTATTTTTCAAAAAATGTTTGACTTTTAAAGAATCAATCTTAATGTTGGAATTGGATTACAAATGTGGTTTGATTCCTAACCATTTACTTTTTACAAAATGTGTTATCATTTACAGAACTCCATTTTGAGTTTACACTAAATATTGTGTGTCCCTTCTGTCTTTATTTTGAGCTAAAACACACTGCTGGTTAGGTGTGGAGATATTGTTTCGGTCTTTATTATCTCTTCACTGAAGAAGGGCCTGATATTGCTACTCAGAGATAAGAAATTCTCTCATAAGACCTCAAAATCTTTTTTTTTTGTCACTGTTCAAAATAATACAGTGCTCTGTTGCCCTTGTAACTTTGACAGATGACTAATTATAATTTGAGGTACTGTGGTTCAGATAGAAACCTAATTGGGTATTTGTGAACCAAATGTGAAAGTGCTGAATGCAGGTCCATGCTTCGGTGCCACTTTGATATCTCTTTTCAGAGGTTAAATCCTCTGTTTTGAAATACGTAATACACACTGTCTGTTCCTAGGGGGTACGTATATTTTCAGGCAAAAACATAATTCAGCATTGCATGAGATGATAAAGCCTTATCAGTAACTGCGGGGTAAAGACTANGTGCCTTGCGAATCTTGCAGCCTGGTATCAACTCTTTGGTTGCAGGCTGCTTGAGCTAGCCTCTGGTCCTTATTTCATTATGCCAGAATGTATGGATGAATCCGGTAGCTTAGTTGTGTTAATTTGATTTTATTTATAGAGTTTGCCCACATGAAGAATTAAACACATGCTTAAAGGTTTGTTTTTT
>VZTO01022317.1:0-16727 GCA_013400615.1 Syrrhaptes paradoxus
AAGACACCTAGACACCTATTTTGAAAGGCTTTCCTTCTCAAAATGGCTGTTTCTTGGAAAAAGATACCAAAATTAAAAGCTTTAGTGTCAAAACATCATCAGTAACAGAAGACTACCAAGGAAATTTAAAAGTTTTATGACAACTGCAGAGCTATACATGAACAGGAGCAGATGCAAGGAAATAGCACGGTCCAGGAGACCGCTCATGTAAGTGCCACAGGTAAGACTCTCCCAGAAAGTGAGCTCTGATGATTGAGCACCCCAGGCTCCTCAAAAGAAGCCCAATATTGCCAAGCGGAAACTTCTAGTTTGTTGAGGTAATTATTTCTAATACTTTGAAACTAAGCTAAAGCTACATAAAATTATCTCAAAAATAATTAGGTGCCCCTAACTCTACTTCAAGTCTAAAATAATCTTTAATATATCAAGGATACTTCTCCTGCTCATCTGAATGAAATATGAAGCTAGTGTTATACACACAACATATCACTTGTATCTCAAACTGTAACTAACAATTATTTTTCAATAGATGAAACTTTAGTCTCTGCTGCCCTCGAATAAACCCACAAGAACTAAGCGAACAAAAAACCCCAACAGGTAACCCTGTGAGAGCCATTCATGTTGCTTTTGTACCACAATATACAAAGTTGGCATTTAAGGCTTCATATATTATATCAAATCATAAACTGGGTAGAAAATGTTTCTCTGCACTATCCCACAAAAAAGGCAAAATACCTGTCAGATACTAAAACTTTGCAGGACACTAATTATCTATCAGTCATTAGCAATCCCACAAATCTGTTCTTGCTTCCTCATAGGGAAAGTTCTTAAGGACTGTCATATTCTGAAGCTCGGCAGTCAGAAGATGACTCACTTGCTTTCAGACAAAACATAATTACCAAAATTTAACGCCTGTTTCATACAGACATTGTAATCACCATTGTATTTGAAAGAGGAAAACAAGGAAAAGGAATTCAGCTTCCCTTCCTCTGAGTCCTCCTCATACAAAACTCAAACCACAGGAGTGGCAAGGGGAAAAACAAACACTGAAGTGGTTCCTATAACCCAAACCCCCATAATTTCAAAGCAGACTAAATGACTGCTAAACACTAACATGCTACAGGATGACCACAGGAAAACACAGCTTTAGAGAAGATAATACACTGTCACCAATGCCTTGCACACTGGCTTTTGCTTACCAACATCACTAAAATGCCAACATAAGAATCTAAGTGTTTGGAGAACCCAAACTTAAAGTTACACAACAATGGATGCAAAAAGAATGAATGTAACACATCTTCATCCACATAACAAGAGAAATAAACAGAAGAAAACTAAAGTGAGTGATGAAGCAAGACCTGTAATTCAGAACAAGGGAAAACCACAGTTTAATACATTTTAACAGTTTTTCAGTACAGAATTTATTGGAAAAAATGAATCCCAATAAACACTTTGTTGAACAGGGCAAAGGGGAGACTCAATCTCAATTATATCTCAGATTCAAAAAGTTGGAGTTGACAAGAGGTACAGTTTCAACATCTCATTTTGTATTTAGGCACGTACTTTTTCCAGCTGCACTGGACTGCATAGCTATTTGAACTGTAAAGTTCTACAAATTGCTAGAGCAAACATTAATTTCTATGAGAGATGTTTTTATTGTGAAAAATCAGTTTTTTTTTTAAAGGAAAAACAGGAATGCTGAAAACCTTGAGAAACAGGCATCCTTCCCAGCTTAATTTGTTGGACTCAACATGTATCATCAAGCAAGGAGGATCCAAACTCATCAACCCAGTCTGCTGCTAAACAGTCTCCTACATCTTACTTTTGTAATAAGTGTGCACTTAGGTTAGTGTTGTTCTGCCAGGAAACCCTTACAGCTTGCACAACCAAGTACATCTATTGCAAGCTTAAAAGTTCACATAGACTGTTCAAAAGGAAAGTTAATTCCACTGGGCTGTGTCTCTGGCAATTAAACCCACAGCATTTTTTCCGCATTTTGAGATGAGTTACACGTTACTTGTACACACTTGGATAAAGCCCGCAAGTTTTACATTAAAAGCTCAGACAAGTGAGATCAGTGGCTACACACCACAGCACCATCTGGTATCCTCAGCCTTATGGGATTTGCTGTCAAACTTAGTTATAACCTGACCTGCCTTTCTTATAGCAAGTTTTGGAAAGGCTTACACACTGTTTACCTCCTCCTGGAAGCACAGTATAATCTAATATCTTACTTCATTTTAGGAACATAGCCTGCAGACTCTTCTCACTTCCAAAAGAATTCACCACAGCACACTAAAAACCTAAAAACGACACTTAAGTGTCTGCATCTCTTAATCAACAGTAAAAGCTGTCAATGTTTGCTCCCCAACCCACACGTTTCAGTTAGTCATGGCACAAGGTTGTCTCTTCAAGCAATGCTGCTATGCACATTGTGGTGAAAGATTCAGCTCTCTGTACAAGTCATTCTGATTTCACCTGGTACAGTGTCTCAACTTACTAAAAGTTAAAACTTAGTGTTATGTTGCTTTGTTAGTTATTACACATAATATCCAGATTTAAAATAAAACACCATGATTTTTCAAGCACTTNGTGAAGTTCATCTATTTAGGTTTAGAAGGATGAGAGAGAGCCAAACAACTAAGCCTGAAAAGTACAGGAACAAATTCCTCATTCAACAGACCCAACATATCACACCCCAGGTGGAAGCGCAGAGCTAGCAGAGGGAGTGGCTTGCTTTCCTCAAGTCAGCAATCAGCACTGGATTTTCTGTGTCAAGTTACTGCTCATTCCACTTGGAGGATCTTGTTTGAGAAGGAAAACATCATCTGAACTAAACACCTCCTGTGTAAGCTCCCACCTATTGATATGTAACAGAACAAAGCTGTGTTGTTTTGGTTTTTTTAAAATATGTTTGTGGAGTTTAAATCCACTCATTAGTTATGTACATCTTCACTGCAGTTTTTTGCTCTGATGCAATGCAGGTTAAGGAATATTTTTCTTCAAGTTTTGCAAACAGCAGTTGAGTTTTTTTGTTTTACCATAAGAACTTCAACATAGGAAGCTGCATCTGTATAACACTTCACAAAGAAGAGTAAATAAAACCTAAGATGATTGAAAAGGTTCATCACTTCCTACAAGATACTCATTTTGATAAACTTATTTTACTGGAGTACTTTGAAGAGATTTAGATTAAGAGACCTAACTATTAGTGAAAAGAATAATATAAATGTTTGTCTGGAAATGGAGGTGTAGTTGAACACTTCAGCAGATCCTACTTAAGTCCTCAGAAAGCTGCAAGAAGCCACAAGTCCTTGACTATTATTTTTTACAGCAAAAACTACTGCTCACGTGTAATTCCTCTTAACTCTCATGAAAAAAATTCCAGGCAAAAAAGCATCATCATTGCTAACATTTTTCACAAAACAGAAAGAAAGAACTGGACACCAACTCCTAGTCTCTAGACACCAAACTTAATATCTGCTATCCCTCCTCCCACTCCTGCAGAAGTTGTTTTCAAATAGAGACTAAGAGCTCGTATGTATTCACTAAGAGGACCAGGGAGCTTACGGTTTTATTTCCATAAAATATTATCCATTATCATGACAGCAGGAAAAAGATCCAAAAATGCATGCCACTATCTTGAGTTTGAAGGAGTTGTATAGCTTTCCACAGAAGGCTCTTTATCTGCTAAGGAAACCACATCCCTGGAGGCATTTAAAAGGCTGCAGTGGACCTAATACTATAAAAATATATGTTGTGGGAAGTAATCATGCATCAACAGAGAACCAGACAGGATGATTTAAAACATCTTTCCTCACTCTTAATTTCCACAATTGGTTTTTACAGATTGATAGTAGGCCAAATGTAAATAGTCACCCACACAAATTTCAACTCAAACTGCTGCATCATGTTATTTTTCATTTAATTTGAGGATATGGGAGGCATAATCACACTGCATAGTAGATGCATATTGCTCAGCTTTGAAGAAGTAAATTTAACCTACAATCCAAGTTAAAACACTTTGAAATTTTCCAGACATCTGTTATCCAGAGACAGGTGCAAAGTGTTCAAGAATATCTGTGCTGTTTCACTAATGATAGTGGTGCTGGGACCATCACTGGCCACCACTGACATTTCCTCAAAGTCTCTTCCTTTCACAAATGCCACGAGCCAGCAGACACCTGAGGAAACTGTTCCAACCTTCCACATCTCTATTCCTTTACAAAGAGAAGTTCTTCCTGATCTTAGCAATTCTCTAGCTTCTAAACTCATTTGCAATGAATAAATATAACAGCTTGACCAACCTCTAGCAGATCAAAATTGACTTATTTCATTATTCGAAATATTGCAAGTGTAACAGAAGTTTATTTTCACTCTGTTGGAGCTTAGAAAACCTCCAAGTATCTTACTGTATCCATGTCCATTCAGACATTTTTTCCTCCAAGCCATAAAGCTGCCCTTACAGAAAACACACACTTTAGAAATGCTGAAGTCTTTGGCCTCTTGCATGTAGGGGTACACTGTACCTTGAGGTCCATTGCTGACTACTTCTTTTCAGCTATAAATTAAGTTTATACCTAGAATTACATAAAGTAGATTTAAACCACTGATTTACTTAGCTAGACAACTTTGATACCCCTGAACAAGACCACTGACCTTAAATTACTTCATGCCTTTTGGAATACAAATCACCTTATCTTTTACTTTCTTGGTTTATGATACCTTACAGAAATTACTACCATGGGAAGATAAAGGCCCCAGAACTGTTTTTCAAAGCAAAGGTAGGCCAGGATTAGCTCTATTTTTCAAATGTGAAATTGAAGGCTCCCTAAAATTAGGAAATAAGTTTTCAAACAAGAACAACATTTCTCTCCCTGTCTCAACTGCTTCATTCACAGCTGTTCTTTTCAGTTCTTATGTTATACAAAGGGAAACTACTAGTAAATTATGATGCATATTTACATTTGCTACCATTTTATTGATCCCAATCAAACCCAGTCCAATAATTTACTACACATAGCTCATCTGTATTGTATTTTCCACAAACCATATTCCAAAAGCCAAGGGCATCAAGGGTGCCCTGAAGCAGAAGATACCCCCACACAGTCCAAGGGCATCTACCATCTATTTTATCTGGAAAACAGCAGTGCATATCAATGCGTTACTGAACTGCAAAGTGTCATCCACAGGTAGAAGAAAAAAAAACAGACCCACATTCTAACTAAGAGATGCTGTACTACATCTTCTTGCAGGAGCACCACAAAAGCTTAAGTGATTAAGACTTGCAATTACATTAAGTATCTTCCCCAAATCACAAGCATAGTGTGCCAGGCAGAGAACAGCCTTTGCTGACTGAACTGTATCCACAAGCAGAGAGTACATCTACCCCAAATAACCTTTTTGTTCCCATTTTGACAGCAGGCTATAAGAGACAAGCTCTGCATAAGCATCTCAAACTATTTAAAGCAACATGCTTACTATTTAGAGAACACAATCTGAATGAACCTCATGAGCCAGGACTTGACCTACTTTAGCCAGTCCAGGCTCAACTCACAGGTTACCCTGCTAGCACTGTGAGGGACTCTTGATACCACTTCTTTATCTTGCACATGCCAAAACATCAGCCTGGCCTAATGCAACTGAGCAGCTACTTCACTACACTACTCACGTGCATGATACTGTCTTTTCAATGCCCATGCTCAACCCATGCTCATGTTCTACTTATAGCAGTGACACTGCTTGTGCAGCTGGGGAACACTAATCCACTTCATCGCGGCATAATCAAAGTGAAACAATCTACTGTAACTACACCTAACAAGGCATACCTGGAAATTTTTCTCAAAAACAAGAATTCAAAGAATCAAGGAAAATGCTTCAGAGATCATTTTGCTTCAACTTAGTGAGACCACAGCACGGCGAATTCACCTACCTGTCCACACACTCACCATTACAGTGACCTCAAACAGCAACAAAATGAATGCCTGACAGTTCTCAGACAGCAACCACAAGTTTGTTACCCTGGTTTAGATACTTAAATAATTAGTAGCACACCTCACCCTTGTATCTATTCACATGGGCTTCTCCCAACTGGCCCACAAAAAGTAAAATTCAAATAAGCCGATGCAGAGATTCCACAAGAGAGGTCAAGAGTCACCAAGAAAGCCTCTGCAGGAACAGTACCAGTCATCTGATCTAAGTTCAGTCACAGCACTCCTGATGTATTCTGCCCTTCATAAAATACTGCCTCCTCATCACACCCTTCAGGGAAACATGTCCAACCCCACCATCCATCCTTGCTTTGTGAGCATTTTTAAACTGTTATGGAAATCACCACCAATGAGTCCTTCTGCTTATCCTCATACCCAAGTGATACCAATCTTGCTGTTCTGGCCAGAGTTGCCAAGTCTTTATGACTCAGATGCTATCTTCTGCGAGAAGCCCTCCTTTCTATATAGATCAACAAAGCCACTACATCACCAAGACCTGAAGCATCAAGTCAGTAATGATAAAACACAGACAATTTAAGCTCAATTTACTTTACGGATCAAAAGTTATTCAAGTGTTTTGCTCATGAAGGATCTTAAACTCCAAGAAAGAAAACAAATCATAAAAAGCATTCAGATTTTGGAGAAGGTGGTGATGAACAGAGTTTACAAAAATTAAACTGTTGTGGAATATTGTGGAGGTCTGAGATAAAGGGTTAAAGAACAGATTATCCACAGAAAATAAATCTAGAGGTAGTTATCAGTCTGAACCACTGATGCACACTTTGAAGCCCCCCAAGATGCACACCGACAGAAGCCAGGCCAGTAGTATCACATTGCACGTCCGTTGTTCCCGTGCGCCTCAAAGCAGCTGGTCCCTGGCAGGCAGGGTGCCAGGCTATACCAAGCGTGGCATGGCCTGCAGGTCTCTCTCAGTACCAAGAAAATCCACTAGTAGAGAATCCAGATGACTTCAAAGCATTTCTAAGAAGGCAGAAGAACCCTGTGCTAGGAAATCACAACTCCAGTCTCTTAG
This sequence comes from Syrrhaptes paradoxus, assembly GCA_013400615.1. Taxonomy (NCBI): domain Eukaryota; kingdom Metazoa; phylum Chordata; class Aves; order Pterocliformes; family Pteroclidae; genus Syrrhaptes; species Syrrhaptes paradoxus. The sequence goes on from VZTO01022317.1 coordinate 7,024, forward strand.
CTCCTTAAAACTTTCCATTGTGCTGTCTTATCTAACATTAATGCATGAGACACCGTAGCACTGAATAGTTGAAACTACTCCCTACTTGGATAAAACCAACTATTTTGTTTTGACTATTTAAACAGACCAAAGACCACTTTAGAGAACATGCTGAAGTTTGAAAGCTTTTTAAGCATGACACCAAGATTATTTTTTTTTTTTGGCAACTCCATGCCACAGCATTGGGGGAAGAATAGCACAAGAATGTTAAACACCAGAAAGACTTCAAACTACAGTGTGTTGTTTGATCTGAACCAGAATAAAGTCTCGGTGTCACAATAAAACTTGCTTACACACTGAAAAACATGTGCAACCTCTTGGCTGTTCTTTACTTGTCACACCTCAGCATCAACTGACGTAATTCGTGAAGCAGAAGATTTTAAAAAGCTCAGCAGTTTCCTCTTCTTTTCAGTAAAGAAACATTCTGATCCTCCTACGGCAGTTACCAGTTTAAATGTCACCTTTATTCTGTGGCAGCCTCTGTGACAGAGCTTAGTAGCTGCAGAAGAGAGCAAGTCCAAAGAGGCTCTTTGCCACGCACAGTCATCTTGAAATACCAGGGTGATCAGGTGCCTGGTGCAGCAAAGGAAGACCAACACTCCTCACCAGAGCCAGCTTCTTAGCTGGGGGACTGGGAACAAACACTAAGTAGGCACAGATACTGTGTTCTGCTGTTCTACAACCCTTACAGCTATTCTTGCATACATAACTGAACAGAGAAAGTCATTCTGAGTCCTTAGGGGCTCAAAACAAGCTATCATATTTTGTTATAATTTTCTACAGTCTTTTCCACTTGTTTTTACAGCTGTCTTCAAGTTCTAGAAGGTCTGAAGTTACATAAATTTGTATTTTCAGCTTCAAGTCCAGAAAAAGATCATTCCAGAATTTAGTGCTATTAAGAGATAAACATGGTGTACAACAGTCTGCTTGATCAGTTCTACCTATTTCAACATATGTGAATTACTCATTTTACTGACCATTAATGCAGTGTTATCCAGAAGAATTGAAGATATGGCATGTTCTGTTCCAAAAGGGCATAAAAATCTACAGAGGGGGAATACAGTGAAGTGCAGAGGTGTGTGGGAGAAGAAAATACAATCAAGGTATATAGAAAGAAAATTTATGGTGTGAAGAACTGCCCAGTTTCCTTCCTTCTTTTAAATAAACGCACAAACTAGAATATTAAAGACACAACAGTGGAAGGAGTCAGCCATGAAAAGTACAGAAACTAAGAACAGATTATAAAAATAGTTTAAGAATCTGAATTTACTCACCTATTAACTCTAATCTTAAAGAGCAACAAGAACTCGGCTTTCAAAATTAGACTTTAGTTTTCTAGCACTTATATTTAGCAAATTAAGGAGCATCAACCCAGCACATTTTGCAGAACTCAACTGGCAAAAACCAGTTCACTTAATGCAAAAAAAAGAACTTTGGCAGGTGTTTCAATGCCAGCCTCTCAGGACTCCAGAGCATTGGGAGAAATGGCTGCTACAGACCCAAAGCTCCCTGTTTCATACAGCTGTGGCTCCAACATACCACCACTAAGTAAAGTAAGAACTCTCCCTTCCCAGCACCTTCAGATCTATCATTACATGGATCAACTATGACTTAAGTTCTCCACAAGCAATACTAATTATCTAATTACTGATCTGGTTTTGAGCAACTCTTTGTTAAATTTAACTTTTTAGGAAGATTTGAGGACACTAAAACATTTGCAAAAAAGCTTAGGACAAAATCCTTAAAAGCACTTGTTTTCAACACAGGTCTTTCATAAACTGACTTAGAAGTGAATTTGAAATCATAGAAAAAGTATTTTTGGAACCAATAAGCCATCAAAATACATGAAAGAGAGGTCTTACTGAACCTCCCCTTAACATAGTCCTGATCTTCACTGAGCTATTTGCAGATACGGGACACATCCACATCTCCTTGCATGACACTTTTAAACACGTCTTCTGTAGTATTAGCTTACAATATTTTACAGAGCAATAACTTTGTTTAAGTTTAGAGAGACATATTTAAGACCACAATATAAGTTTCAAAGCATATACATTTGCCAGGATTAGAAGGTAGGCTATGAAGAAATATGAGACTTCTAACAATGTAATGGATAAGCAAGTTGCCATTCTAAAAATCCCCAACGAAAACTCTAATTTTTACTCCAAATGTTTTCAGTACTTGCCTAGTTTTTAAACAGACGTTTTCATTAAAGATTAGCATGTTTGAAAGCTGATTTATTTCCAAACTATACTTTGTGCCTTTGATTACATACACAGTAGTCTCTTTATAGGAAGAGTCTACTGAAATAGCTGAAAAAAGCCACATCGGGCCTTGACACTGTAGAATGACCTTTGTTGCATAAACTACTCAGCTTATCACAAAAACATCATTTAAAATGGGCATTACAGGAAAAAGTGGTGAAGACTGGCTGAGTATTAGTCTCTTGTACTCTTTAACTCATCAGCAAGTCTAAATAGCAAAAAAACCTTCTGTAGACATGGGTTGTATCAGGTCTGCTCCATACACACTATTATATGGATTATTTAGAAGGTATAACATCTGAACAACAGAAACAATTCTGCCGGTCTGAAATACTGCATCTCACCTCTAGAGCCTGAAGAACACAAGCAGCAAGTCTAGCCAAAAAAGGAGTAGATTTTAAAGTTTACATTCAGTTTAAAGAAACCCGCATTAAGCCACACAGGCAGTTGAAAGGCAAATCCACCAATATTTCTGGAGTAGATTATCAAACTCATTTCAGCAGTGATTAACAAAGAGAAACAGGTAAGATTTGATTAGTTAAACAGTAAACTTGCATCTTAACCAAAACTCAGAACAGCATCTAGTCATATCTAGACCAGAACTGGCTACCAGCCTTGTCAATAAGCAAATAATTCTGCATGGCTTGCCACCCCATTACTGAACCCACAGCTTCATCAAAAAACCTGCATTTTTAAAGAAGAAAATCCTTAAAGCTCTAAGTTGTCTTACAAAGGTATAAGAGATGGACAGATGCCATCATACAGACTTTTAGCTAAGCATAGTGGACATAAACTAGCTAACTCGGTGAATATCCCACAGCTCAGTTCCAGTATCTTGCTAGTACTCTTTCCCATGCTTTTTCTGTGTAAAACTTGCTAGTACTCAGACACCACAGATGAAACATTTTAGACAGTCCCATTCTCTTTGGCTTTTCTTTTAAACACTGCACCAAAGCAGGAACACTTACTTTGTTACATTTTTATTGCCATGTCTGCAAGCTGTCTCCTCCCCACTACTCTTACAAGAACTACTCCCACAAACCTCCCACTCTCGTAAGCATAAAGTATTCTCTGACCATAACATAAGGCTCAATTTTACATCTACAGGAAACTAAACAAGTAGCAGTTGCCTCTGTGGACACAGAAGCTTTGAAAAGTGAGCTCTGTATTACATGCAGAGTATAGGCATGAACCATCACACTCCCACAAGGAGGGAAGCAGAATTTGGAATGACTGGAGTAAAATACCTCTCCATTGAACTGGAGCATCAGAACACTATTTCTGACTGCTTATTAGCAGTTTCTTTAGTTAATTCATTTATACAAGGGTTTGCTTGCTCTTACTCAGTTTTATGGAATTACTCAAACTAAGTGGAAGCTTAACCAAACAGATTTGCACCAAGATGACTTAGAAATAATTGTTTGCTGTTCTTAGGTAACAGGGGTGTAACTTTGCTTCCCTGTCTGTCCTTCTCCCCCATGGCTTCCTTGCATCTTAAAAATAAGCAATTTTTGTTTGGCCTCCACTTCAACCATCTTTTCATAGTCCTGTGTATCACGTAGACTGGACTTCAAAAACTGGGCTTTGGGAGCAAGGAGTAAGTTGCTATAGGGTAGAGCACTGGCAAGTATAAGAAGCCTGCTGTACTGCTGAGGTTAATATATCAGCACTAAAACATGAGCAAATCTGTAACAATTACAGACTAGTTCAGTTTATCTAGAAATAGCCTTTCTGCAATAGTTCCCTTCACACACTGAGGAAAGTAAAATCTCACCCGTGTCATTTTAAAAAAGTCTAATGATGGTCTGTTCCATCGTACATCCTCCTCCCGTCTACGCTTTAGCCGGCTTTTCTTTTCATTCAGAACACAAGGCTGAGAGCGGCATCTCAACAAGCCCTGACGCCGACTGAGCTCGGGTGTGGAGGTGGGAGTGCTGTTGGCTGAAGGCAAGAGATTTCCCGTCTCGGTGATGTGCTCCTGGGAGAGGGAGAGGCGGCGCCTTGGGTTAAAGTCACAAGGGCCTCCGGAATTCCAGCGGGTACTTGAGCTTGTGCTTCCCTCGCTACTGTCCACAAACCCGCTGCTGGCAGAGGAAGGTCTGGGTACTGGTGATGTGTTGAAGCTGGTGATAGTGAAGATGTTATTCAGCGACAGTATGTTTTGTGGCAGACTGATACTTGTGCTTCTCTGTAAGGTTGCACTTCCATGACTGTTGCAGCGTTGCAAAGTAGCACTGCCGCCACTATTACACCGTCTCTTTGACACAGGAGTCCAAACCTTTGAATTGCCAGGCTTCCAGGGTGACCGACAGCGAGCCAGCTCATCTGGCTCTGAGAGGGACCTACAATGGCGTTTCGTTGGTGGTGCCAAGGGTTGACCCGAGTTTTCATTAAGGTTTAATTCACTTATCCATCCTGACACCATAGACGTACTGGAAGATTCCTGCTGCCACTGCAAACTACCATTACTGGCAGTGCTGGTGCTGAATGGGCACACTGGGAAAGGGTAAGCTGAATTCCTTGTTGTGTCAGTCTGAATTGGGCAACCCCCATTTAAAGCTTTCCAAGGACTCTCTTCTGAAAACAAAAGAAAGATAAAGGTGAAAGATGCAAAGGAAAAAGACAATTTGTTTTAAACCTAGTTTAATGTAAAACCATGAATCACACTCAAGCTTAGAAAGATGAGCCACAACTTTCACACTATAGTTACCATTTTTAAAATGGTAGAAAATTCCAAAAACATCAAGACAAAAGTATTTCAGGAGCCAGCTGAAGCATTCCAGTATATATGCAGCTTGTTAATGATTCTTCCTGTATACCAAAGGACTACAGCACTGTGTTTCTTAGTGAGCAACTGGGACAGCTTCCTTACCTGCTTCCTAGTACATAGTACATGCCACAATCAAAACCCGTAACAGTGAATAACCTAAGGTACAACCAAAATGGATTAACAAGTAATGTGAGAACCCACCAAGGATTTTTTTTCTTTAATAAAAGGGCAGGATAATCTCTTCATAGACTGCTGACCTTCACTTGGCCGTTATGCTTTTCTATTAAGAATACCTTATTAAAGAAAGGTTTTGAAGAGATGGGCGTTCACATTCTGTGGCATGAAAAGCTTTACTTTAAATTAGAAACAGTGTAAAGTTAAAGTAGACTGCAGATTGCTTCCTTTTTTTGCTCATATTCAAAGTGTGTGTGTGTGGGGGGGGGGAATCTTAATTCAATGCATAAAATAGAATATTCCTTAGGAACCTCCTGCAAGTTTCACTGTGAATACAGACATAACCCATAGCGCACAACTTCTCATCTGAAGTGGCAATGCTGGGTTAAACGCAGTTTGCCAGCAAAGCCTCTCACTCTTTTGTAAAGCGTTTCTTTGAGAACATTCTGCACATTTTACAGCTGTTCCTCCACATTATACAATGAAGTATAAGAAGAACTACAGCAGACTTTGGATTTGCAAATTGAAAAGCAGCAAAACTGTTGGCCAGTTAACAGCACTTCATGCTTGGTTAGAAAATTTGCTAATTTAAACCAATTAGCCAAGCAAGTTTCACTTATCCCAGCTTTAAAAGAAAGAATATTTAAAATACCAAGTTTTTCCCTACAACTATTTTTAAAACCTCCTTACAGCCTACACATTAAATACTTGTATATTCTTATAGTCGGCTGTCTAAAGTGAGTTTTAGAGTAATCAACAGATAAAAGATTTGCTGAGTAGCTTTAAAAGTTGCAAACCCAAATAGTTGTACATGTTCCATGCCCAAAGTATGTCATGGATTATCCTGTTTATTTGGATCTTATTTAAAGAACACCCTATTGTCTCAAAATCATTTAACTGTGCAGACAGCTGGCCTATTCAAACAACATGTTTTATTAGAATTCCTCTGTCCTTCCTCCTCGATTCTTTCAGATGGGTACAACCACATACTGTGCTTTGCCTTAAGCATGTAAGCTCTTCAAGGCAGGGACCATCCATAATTCAATGCAAGTAGAATAGCCAACACAATGGGATCCAGATAATGTTTGAAACTCCTAGCATCTACTGTAGGACAATATCCTAGCTTAGACTGGCCTCATTTTTAAAAATCCCTAGGTAGCTTTCTCCCAGGCTGGGAGGTTGGTTTAAAGTTTGCGGTGGGAAAAAAAAGTCAAGAGTTGTACATGTATTTAAATTGCTCACATGGTAATGGTATTTAAGATAAAATACTGTTTCCCTTTGAAACCTCACACAAACTAAGATTCACATTTTACAAGGAATTTCACTGAGCAAACAGAAATCCTCCATGCTTAAAGACACAACAGAACATGCAAAATTTCAAGTCCATCCCTTAATAAAGAAGTACAAAGTTTACATATCAATAACTGGCATTTTTATTTTTTACTAGATGCAATTTACTTTTATTCTCAATAGGGCCAAAGGGAAAAAATGCAAATAACAGCTGCATAAAGGCACTGGACTTCAACTTAGGGTTTGCATCAAGCTAGATATTCTATGTGGCAAAACACATAAGAAGATGTGTAAAGATGTGAAAGCTAGCTGAGGAACCTGAAGAGAAGTTTATCACGAAAAACAGCATTTCTGTGCTTCTGTTCGCCATAGCAGATATTGAAGTAAAAAAAAAAAAAAAAAATTAAGAACAAAAAAAAAAAAAAAAAAATTAAGAACAAAAAAAAAAAAAAAAAAATGTTACAAGGGCCTTTACTATGCAAAGCAGATCACAAGTACAAAACTAACAACCAGCTATTCCCAGTATTGTTCAAAGACCAGCTTAAACCAGCAGGCTCTACAACAGCATGCTCCATCCCCCTCACCTTATTTACAAAAGAAAGGCTGCTTGCTATACCAATTACCTCAGTAAAACACAGCGAAGGTTTCTGAAGAACTTACCGTTGATTTCGAAAGGGAACAAGCTGCCACTTTTGTTCAGCTTCTCAGATGAGTACTGAAATTAATCAGAATAAAAAAATTAACCGTGTGAAAGAGCACACATCAAGGAAACTGCATGCGATCTTCAGTTTCCCTATATGTGCATTTAACAACGTCTTTAAAAGGACAGGGTTTTGCTGGGTATCTTGAGAAATTCCTGAACAGCTGATCTTTCTAAACAAAACCTCTAGCATCTATTTCTAATGTTTTCTGATACATTGCCAAGTATCAAACTGTTCCAAGAGTTGCAACATCACCCCATGTGAATAAACTGCAAAATTAAGAGCGATAATTTACCCTTAATTAAAAAAACTTTAATTCAATTTTAATTTCAGTGGAGAGTAAATTACAATCTGACAATTACATTTCCATTTTCAATCTTGAGGGTAAAAAGCAAAACATTTCATCTTAAACTAAGAGAGAGGAATAGCTTTATCTAAGTTAAATATACAAACTCTTATGGGTCCCCCAAATCAATATTACCCGAATCAGGTAGGAACTAGTGTTGCAAAATGTCTTCCTATTTCTTAAAGTACTAAAGCCATTAAAAAAAAACTTTTCTATCTAAAAATCACCTTTTACAGACTGACAGTTTTTGAAATCAGTGTATTGGTGATGGTTCACCACTCAAACAATGTAAAATCCACGCTTGGAACAAAGACTGTGTAAAGGGCTTCAGAATTTATGATCAAGCTTTGCCAGTAGCATCTGCACAGCAAGACAGGTTTGTATGCAGAAAGTTTTCCATTTTCTTAACTGATTTTACCTAGGAAATATTACTACAAAGGCATTCTTAAATACTCTTTTTCAGACAAAGAACAGAGCTTGCTACCCAGCCTCCTAAAGAGGAGTTATAAATAAACGGCTTAAGGGTCCACCACAGCCCAAGGGCCATTATTTATTCCCCCATCACCACCTCAGGATGGAGAGGAAGAGAGCAACATGCTTTTGTGAACATTGTTTTTTGTGTATAGCCAAAGAAGATAGCATTGTACGCACACTTCCTTTCCAGATACAAAGTCAATTTTTAAACAACCGTCCTTGGGCTACAAAGCTTTTCTTTCTTGCTGTATAGCAACACATGGAGTGCTAGGGACAACTTTATATCCTGGAGCCCCACGTATATAATGAAAATGCTAAGCTATGGCAATATGCCCTTGGTGTTATTGTTTTAGAGGTAGGAAATAACGGAACTGATGAAAGGATAGGACAGCAATCAGATTTTTAATCTTTTTTTAATCAACACCTGCATACGAGATAAACCATTCGATTTTTGCTTCACATTTGCATCTGTAGATGCATTTTGAACTTCCTTTTTTAAAGAAGGCTACTTTAAGTAAACAGCAGAACCCCAGGTTTGAATCTCCATTAGATTTGCAGTTAATTAGCCCTATTCAAACCATCTGAAGTCTGCAACTTGACAGCAGGAGCAGCAGTCACTTTTACTAGTTTGCTTTTCATAACTGCAGTTGCCAGTTATATATACTGTAGACATTTAAAAAGCTAGTATCAATTATTTCACTAAACAGCTACTAAGGTACCACACAGAACACAGAGCATATGAGGATAAGAGTAACAGCGACATTTCAGCTGTCCCTGAAGGAGAAACAAACAAGCTAAGAGACCTAAAGTTAAGTTTTTTTCAGCAAATTCCTCCCTCTAGAGTTCTCCCCAAATGAAAGGCAATACCAATGTATTGAACTATCAGATAGCAGCTAAGGAAAATATATTTTTGGAACAGAATTCCATGTCAAAAAGTCTTAAAGCTAATGTACCTCAAACCACACGGAAAAGGGCAAGAAGAATGACCTAATCATAACACAGTAATTAGGGATGTTTAAATGACTGTTCACACGGGCCAAAAACTTAGATGCTTAGAAGGAACAGAACCTCAAGGACAATCCCATATGGCAACTATCAGACTGATATTTAGTTTTTACAAATAGCTTTCAGCCAAATGCAACTTTAACAAGGTTCTCTTCACAAATGCTTGAGTTATTTGACTGCCTGCACTTTAACCACCTTACAAGCCTTGGCCATCAGGTAGGGACTGAACTACTACATATCTGACTGCAGCAGAGCACTGAAAGCATTTTTCAAGGGGGGATGGAAAAAGGGGAATCACACACAAACAGACTGTACTACAGAGAATGACCGCAGTGTTCCCTAACACACAGAGCAACCTCATCCTTCGAGCTATTTCTGATCAGCTTCTAGTGAAGTCAGTGCTCAGTTCCACGACAAAGCAGACATAGTACAACTACAACTTGTTCTCTTACGTGAGTTTATACCGAATCCTGTTAACCACAAAGAAGGGCTAATTCTTTGGAGATTCCAAGCCAAAACCCTCACTCACCCACACATGATACCATATGCAGAAAAGGGACACGAAGCTGCACCACTCCCAGTAAAAGCTCAAGGCACTGAAATAAGGGTCTAAGGGGAGAATATGTAAAGAGTCTCCCTTA
>VZTO01022318.1:0-10554 GCA_013400615.1 Syrrhaptes paradoxus
GTGACCACAAGGTCTGACAACGAGCTATGTATGTTCAGAGTAGTAGTAGCATTTAGAGGGCTTGTTTAAACTTATCTGATCTCTCTCCTCTCAGTAAATGTTGTTAATGTTCTACAAATAACATCTAGATGACCTGTTAATCAACAACCACTGTTGAACAAACACTACAAATGCACTGTAACAAGGTAATACCGGTAAAGAAAGTAGGAGTTAAATCAAACTGATGTAAAAAATCCTGAAAATGGATTTTGTTTGAAAACTTTATTTCTAGAAATTTATTAAAGTGCCAGGGCTAGTCACAGATCTGGGACCTGATTCCCATCTTTGACTTTCCTTGAGCAATTAATTATTCCCCGAGAAAACTCAGTTTTAGTTTTCCTCACTTTAAAACCAGTTTTCCTTCCAGCCTGTGTGGTTCACAGTGAGCATTTTCCTGACATACTGTGCTGTCAAGACCATTCATCAGAATACCTACAGCTCAAAATAATGTAATTGGCACATGAACAGCACTTGAAAAAAGTAGCATATACCCAGTCCAGCCATCTGCATTTCCAGGAAGTACTCTAATGCTTTGAGAGTAGTTAATGGGGTGGAGGTTGTAGGATCAGAAGCAGAAAATCCTCGGGAAGTTTTACATTTCACATCCTACTGAGATTCTCAAGAGGAGTTTTAAGAACTCCCCTCTAACTATTACTGAATCATAGAATCATAGAATGGCTTGGGTTGGAAAGGACCTCAAAGATCATCAAGTTCCAACCCCCCTGACATGGGCAGGGACACCCTCCACTAGACCAGGTTGCTCAAAGCCTCATCCAGCCTGGCCTTGAACACCTCCAGGGATGGGGCATCCACAGCTTCTTTGGGCAACCTGTTCCAGTGTCTCACCACCCTCACAGTAAAAAAAGTCTTCCTAATGTTTCATCTAAAGTTCTTTATCCACTGAGTGGTCCTTCCATCAAATCCATGTCTCTCCAACTTAGAGACGTAGATCTCATGTGGGACAGCCTCAAATGCTTCACACAAGTCCAGGCAGGTGACATCAGTTGCTCTTCCCTTATCTTTATCCTCATGTAACCCCATCATATTACAGTCTACATTTTATTAAGCACATTTGCTTCCAAATGAAGACATGCTAAAATGCCTTGGACTGCTCTTAACCACTAGTTCTGCAACTGAGCTAACTTCTCAACTTCAGTGGCTTTTTCCTGTTTTCTACTTTGATTTTCTGTAATATGGTCAACTTTTTTCACGGCTCAATGGATTTATTTTTCTATGTGTATGAATGCTGACATGTACAATGACAATGACACTTATTACCATACCATACTAGCTGGAATCAAATGTTTTAACACGTCTTCCAACAGGTGAATTCTGTCTTGCTCATGTGATAAAATGTGTTTAGGGATGATTTTCAGAACTGCTAACAATAATGACTCAACATCAAGATCTACAGATTCGTAGCACTTCTATTGATCTATTCATTAAAGCATTAGCATTTTTCTAGTACTCTCTTCATTTCAGGTTCAGCCTTTGCACAATTCATAATTTGCTGATAGACAGGAAAAGATACACGGCAATATTTTTTTTATACTGTATGACTTCTGTTTTTTGCTCCCTTCATAATGCACTTTTTCTGGTCCTGTTTATGACTTTTATTCCTTCTATACCTTAAATCTTGTGAATTTGTTAATTTTCTCTTTTCTTCTCACTCTTTTCTCACTTCTGTGTCATTGTACAGCCGAATGTCCACCTTTCCACATTGTCCATGTTAATGTAACTAAATGATTTGACAACTTATACTGCTAAATGTTGTAATTTAGAGTCATAAATTACTTACTGCAGCAAACCTACAGATAACTAACAGCTACCTTTTCTCTTTCTTGGCTACGACTGAGCTAAAGAAAAGGCTCTAAAACAAGGGTGACGTTAAGCTTCAGTCTCTCTTAAAGCTGCAGTTGTCAGAGATGTAATAGGCAGCAGGGGAACATACGTGACAATGCAGAATGTGAGGCAAGACTTTTAACTGGCAGGTTAAAGTGAGAATACCCTGATGGGTATAAATTGGTAACTGAAAAATTACCCTCCATATTGCGTAATTTGTAACTTGGGAAAAACACAGGAAAAGCCCAATCATGAGCCAGAAGACATGCCTAATCCAGAAACACAAGCTCTACTAAAGCAGTAAAACTGGCACCAAGCAAGGCAGTTCTGCATTCTGCTTGCATTGGCAAGAGGTGTTCAGAGCTGGAAAGACTGCCAGACCCTTCTGTAGGCAGGTGTGAAAAGGCATGTGCAAAGGGAGACAGGAGACACAGAAAGCCACCAGTTATCTTCAGAAGTAAAAGTCTGTCACTGAGTTGGTAGGGCCACAGAAGCAGTAGGAAGATAAAAACCAACCTCAGTGTGGGAGACAAAAGAATGCCACACATAGCAAAACTGCTGGGAAAGAGCCAGAGTGATGGGAAGTGCAAGACTGGAGAAGTAATGTTCAGAAACCAGGTGAGAAAATGGGGCTCCTCCATCCCCACAGGGCACTCCTCACACATTACAGATTGGGAAATACATGGGCAAGGTTATCTCTATGATCTAATGTTTCAGACAAGCAGGCAAAGGTGCATCCTAATAGGCTGCTGTCCATCAGGCAGCTCTTCAGTTTGCTGACAGTGTTTTCTGCTAAGGAGAGTGCTCTTGTTCTCCTAGGACACAACTTTCATCTGGTAACCTAAAATAAGGAAGTCTGTTCTGCTGCTGTCTATTTTTCACAGCTGCAATGGCTATAGAGAAGACCACAATCTACAGTATATGCTAAGAACAAACCAGAAATATCTGGAGGAGTTAGTTTATAAAACCCCATAACAGCTAAGCCATTTTCTTCAATGTCCGAAATAAAAACTATTAGACAAATTAAGAAATCTGTCAAGCAACTGGACTGTCATTCCTATCCGCCCCCTGCCTCAACCTCATTTGTTGTTGCAGTATCACAATATTTTTCTGGATATTTGTACAGTGTCCAATAGGAAGTGTCTCTGCTCCTCAGGACACTACCGTGATAAAAATGGCTTTATCAATATTCGCAGATGCTGACAAAATCATATTCTCACCTATACATTATTTCCTGATAAGTTTCAGGGCTGCATTTTTGCCGGAACAAAAGGACTGTGGCTTAAAGACTGTTCTTTTTTTTCTCTGCCTTTTCCGGCAGGTATATTATGAGTTGTTAAATAACATTGCTTTCCTGTTACTGCTGAATACTACAGATATGCCACAAAATCACAACAGACTGCTTGTAGCAGGATCTAAGTTTGTAAAGTAGTGAATTTAGCTGAAAGCTAGACTTTTCTCTAACTACATTAATTTTCTATAATATTGTCCAGATTTATGCAGAGCCAAAAAAACAGCCAGACTCATCAAAGACAGTAACAAATAGGCTATTTTAGACCTTATTACTCCCCTGCCCCATCAGAAATAGCAATGGGGAGCATGGGTGAGAGCAGTGGGAGGAACACAGAAGCCCTGGAATAAAAGTGTTTTGGCAGGGTAAGGATTGGCATGCGTTGTTTCCCCCTTGAACCCCACTGTTGCCTTAGTGCCTCCTGACCATGCTGCTAGAGCTGTGTGCATCCTCCCTTTCTCAATACAGCTCTGCTTCCCAAATGTATTAATAAAAATAAGTCCAGAAATGACATTTCTGCCTGTCTTCCCCTTCTTGGAATGACTCTGGCGAAATACATTACCAAGATTGCATACATTTCCCTTCAGTGTTGCTCTAAGTAGCTAGCATTTAGACATTCTACACATTTTCAATGCTTCCTGTATATCACTATCATTTGTTTGCTTTCCACACATAACATTGAAGAATATTTTCATTCTTTCATCACAGACAGAAAAGCAAACAACTGAATGGAGCTGAATCAAGCTCCTGTAATTAAATTTAACCAAAAATACTGCCTGTATGAACCAACTTTTGCAGTAATTTTTCAGTCCTCTTTCCACTGAGATTATTGCTGCATCCTTGATAAATTAAGCTTCAAAGATTACATATTCTGTTCACTTCAACATTTGCAAAAAATTAAAAAATCATATACTTCAGTTGACAGCAAAAAAAAATGAAAACAATGCCATTGCCAAGTAGTCTACAATGAGAGCTATCACAAACAATCTCTATGGCAGTAATTAAGCAGCCTTAAAAGCAAGTTATCTGCTGACAATGCCCGACGTTTGTTCCTTCTTTCCCACCATACCCTCAGAACTAGGCAAACAAGCTGAAAATAATCTAACGTATTAGATGACCGTGCAGTGAAGTTTTGTCTCCTAATCACAAATACTGTGCCTGAGCTCAGACAAAAGAAATCCCATTGAACTGATGTAAGCTTCGCTCATAAAGAGCTGAAACAGAATTAAAATACAGCTGCCCGCTTTTCAGTAATGAGGTCCTGGGTGCTTTGCATCCTGCTGACAAACATTTCTCCTTTTTCGGTCTGAAGTAACTGGAACAATAGAGCTGTTAATCAGAAAACCTTCTGCATATCAGCCTCTCAGAGTAAAGAGCTGCTTACCTTCTAAAGATTTGAAGAGGCCCTTCTACCGTGAAAATAATGAAGATGCTTTCCTGCTGCACTTCAGCATCCCTCTTACTGTAGCAGTTTACTAGGAATACAGATCCTCCACCATTTTCTGGTCACGTGGGTAGTGGTACTGCTAAATAAGGGTGATCACCTGCCCTCAGATTGCCGGCTGTGTGAACCGGGAGCTACTGGTCTTTGGTTAAAGAAGCGCTAAAAAGAATGCAGAGATGAATTTTTTTTTCACATTCCCTGTGGAGCGTTGTCGGAGAATCATCAAACTTTGATACAGCGAGTCAGCTGGCAGTAGTGAAAGGCTCCCCACTGTTTCATTTCAGAGCCCAAGGAAAGCCTGAGATGAGAGACTGCATGAAAAAAGTTCTCATGGATTCCTCCTGCCTCAGCCCTAATTTCTGATTGCATCAATGGTTACAGCGCACAAGCATATTCAAACACGCTTTACATAACTCGTTCAGTTTGCAATTCAGTCATGGGAACATATATGCAAATTAAAAAAAACAAACAAACAACCACCAGTTCAGAAGGCAGGGTGAATTCTAGGAACACAAACTGTATAAGCACCAAGAAGCAATGCTCATGGCCTGTGCTCTTGACTGTTTCTTCAGGGTGTGCTTGAAGGGAGGATATTTCTTCCCATGCAGTGCAGTCCCATAGGCTTCTTTTATTAAAACCTGCTGAGGGCAAAGTCCCTAGAAACTCCAGGTTTCTTTCCAAATGCAAACCAGCTTTCAATCCTATTGCCTTGCAATCCTTTGGGGATAAAACAACAAGGCAACAGGCCATAGGACAGCCTAACCTTCAGCTAGTTTCTCCCTTCACACTGCACAACTCCTCCTTGAGGATAAATTACATGATAACTGGTGATGCTTTTCCATCAAATTTTTAGATCATAGGCAGTTAAAACCAAACAGAAGCCTACACCCATTTTCATTTGTCAGTACAGCTCCATGCACACCTGGAGCACAGTGTAAATAAAAATTCAGTAGCTCCCACCTTGTTTTCCGTTAGTGTTAGTAATCCTACGGGGAAAGTTATCATCATCTGCTGCAGATATCCTGAGAAATGAGTCCCCAGCTGCTATTTTAAAGAACAACAGACCAACACCAAGCATTTTTAAAAAATTTTAAAATCATCACCAATATGAAAATACATTTTTAAAGAGGACACTGATGCAGAGATGTAATCTTAGATGCTACTGTCAGCTAGCTCTACATAAAATTTCTAATGATGGGGATATTTTTTAGCACTTTTTCAACTGGGCAATCTTTAATTCAAAAGTCCAGACACCCAGAAACTGTAATCAGGAAATAGAGCTATAGAGTATTTATGTACAATGGAAGTCATCAGTGGCACGATTATAATGAAGCTACGAAATTAATAACATGGCAGAAGCTGTTGCCTTGATCTTCCATGCTCAGAATGACACAGAATGTCTTTGAGATTTCAGGATGCTCTGTTGGGACCCACTAAACTCACTGGCAAAGCCAGGTCTGTGTCAACAGGGTTACATTTCAAAGCTCATTAATGATTTATGCTGCAATCTCATGTGATTGATCACATCACTTGGAATAAATTATATAGTGAATTAGCTCAGAAAACCATGGAGTTTTGAATAGTTGGAGAGTTTTTCATGTGACCACTAAGCTGTATTAACACAGTCCAGGTCTTCTTGCTTTAAGAAAATGGTTCTATCAGCCCAATCTCACAATTTAAGTAACGCTTCAGAACCACAAGTGAATAATAGTAAGTAGGGTTTTTTTCCTTTTAAAATTGTTTTTCAGTCACTTTAGTGTTTTTCTCTTCTTGTTAAAAGGTTTCTATAAAGTAGTTGGCATGTGGCATGTAAATATTAATGCTGTTTTTACAAAAATGGGATCGTCACCATATTGGCTGTTACTATTGTTTAACAGCTGGCTCTGCAATGGAAAACTGGGTTTTTAGTTTTAATTAATTTTCAACCTCCAGATGGTGATAGAAAATACTGTATCACCCCAAAATTGATAACGAAAAAGATAGTTGTCATGACTTCATAGGCCAAACCGAGTAGAGAGACAGAAATGGTGTTACTAAAGCCCACGTATCAACAGCATATGTTATTACTTCCATCAATAAACAAGGTTAGCTGTGAGATTCACTGACACTAAAATAGATTATTACAAAATAAAAGAAAATGTTTTAATGAATTTACAGCTATGTTGTTGGAAAGTTCCCTGCTCTGAGTTTGTCCCAGTGATATCTCTGTTTCCACAGAAGCAACATCTTCACAAAGGCTAGTATATAACAGAGAGCTTCTAATATATATTGTATATTACTATAATGATTATAATGGTATGATATATAACTTAAAGTACATAGAACTATAGAGTTTCCCATCCTAAACTCTGACGAACATTGAAATCTCAAGTTCTGAGCCAGAAATCTTAGAGTTCTTGCTCACGTCCATCTAAACATTTTGTTTATGTTCAGTTTGCTTCTTTATTTTTGTTACAAGTCATTAACTTTCATTTACATGGGCTTTCCTACAAGGAAACTTCAAAGAGTTGTTGCTCCTTTCCTTTCATGTTTGTTTTTAACCTTTAAAGCATGCTCCTTGTGTTTACTCAATTGTCATGCTTTGTGCTGCCAAGTGGGAGACCTGAGTTCAATTCCTATTTCAAGTCCATAATCTGGTAGTTCAGCAGGAGCTGGAAGCACCACTAGAGCAGCATGCCTGGTCTCGAGTGTCTGGAATTGCTTCCCAGCAAATCTGGCCAATTAATAAACAATCTTGACAGGAGTGAAAAATTATAGCCCCATGGGTATGCAAAGAAAAAAGGAAACAGAAGTATCCAAAGGGAAGTAAAGATCACTTTGCATAATGTGGCCTCTTAAACTTAGAAGTCCTTCAGGCTTCCTATGTACAGCAGCCTGCTTTGCCTATTAATGCAAGAAGCAAACCTGGGCTCCCTAATTCATTGCCTTCTTCTAGCTTTGAGAAAATACTGGCTGAAACACTTGGTCCGCTGGAGTCAACGAAAATTTTTTCCCTTGTTCCATTCTGTCAGTATTTCAGTCCAGTTCAGCACTGGACATTGGTATTTGACTTGAATAACTCCTGGCTTTGAGATATATGATGTGCATTGTCACAGTTTACACAACACTCGCTCCTCTTTCCCACTCCCCCATCCCTGGGAGTAATTAAAGGGGTAAAGGGAAAAAAAAGGAATTGTGAGTTGAGATAAGAACAATCTCATAAACTAAACTACAATAATACTGAAAATAATGATTATAATAATAGTAATGTTATATATTACAGGGGTTGATAGGGACAGGACAAGGGGGTACGGTTTTAAACTAAGAGAGGGGAGATTTAGGTTAGATATTAGGCGGAAATTTTTCACTGTGAGGGTGGTGAGGCACTGGAACAGGTTGCCCAGAGAAGCTGTGGATGCCCCATCCCCAGAGGCATTCAAGGCCAGGCTGGATGGGGCCCTGGGCAGCTGCTCTAGTGGCTGGAAACCCTGCCCACAGCAGGGGGGTTGGAACTAAATGATATTTAAGGTCCTTTTCAACTCAGGCGATTCTATGATGATTCTGTGATATACAATACATGAATGAGTGATACACAGTGATACTGCTCACCACCCCATGACCAAGGCTCAGCCTGTTCCCAGCTAAAGATCCTGGAGCAGGGAGAGTCCCAAAACCACAATCCCAGAATGGATAACAGCAAGTGTCTGAGAGACTGAGATGACCCTGAGAGAGGGGCAATTAAGAGGGAGACAACCTGCAAGAGGCAGTACTTCTGGAAAGACCCTCATGTATATACTGTACATGACGTGCATGATATGAGTCCTGGGTTAAGATGAGACAGAGTTAACTTTCTTCATAATAGCTAGCAAGAGGCTGTGTTTTGGATTTGTGCTCAGAAGAAAGCTGATAAAAAGTGGTGTTTATGCGGCTGCCAAGGTCTTTCAGCTTCTCTGGCTGTCTGCAAACAGGAGAAGCTGGGAGGGAGCACAGCCCCAGTTATTAGCCCAGGACTGGATCTTGGGTTCAGGATTGAGACTCAAAGTGGCCAATAATCTATTCCATAACATACATGTTATGCCCTTTATATAGGTGAGGGCCCTCCAGAAGATCAACCTTTTTGGTTCCAGATCGCTGTTGCTCCGGGTCATCTCTCTCCAGCCATCTTCTCAGAACAAATTCAAAACATAGCCTCTTACTAAATGCTATAAAGAAAAGTAACTCTGTCTCAGCTGAAACCAGGACATGCCTTTACCTAAATCACAGAGATAGCTGAATAGTCTTGTAACTCTTACTAGTCTTGAAATAGTCACTGAATTGTCTTTCATTATATTTAATTATCTTTGTTCACTGTCAAGAGTGAATTTTCCTTACAGACAATGTAAGGAAAACAGGCTTCTCTATTAGAAAATTTACTGGATTGCTTACAGTACTGGCCCATGTTAATAGCCAGCAGTACAGCAATGGTCACAGAGAACTATTTTGGACAAATGCAGTGGAAGAACTATCTTTTTCCAAAAAGTCACTATACAATTGAGCAAAAAAGACTGATTCCTGCTTCTGCAAGAACATACTATCAGAAAGATAAATGAAGCTTTCTTTTGTGGAAGCCTCATTCTAGTGGGTTAAATAAATCTTGGCAGTTGTTCAAAGGAACATCATCTCAGTTTTGCCACAGGTATCCCAAGCTCTCCACCAAACCTTCCAAATATCAGTGTCCTTATCTCTACTGCTCTCATTACTTCTTATTCTTCAAGTCAATACATCATTTCATAGTATTCCCTTCAGCTCTTTCTATCTCTTCCTACTAAGGAAAAGGATAATCCTTCCCTACAGCAAAGGTAAGGCCAAGAATGATCTGGTATACACAACCACTAACACATCCCAAGGAAAGTGCTGGTACGTAAAAGCTACCATAGTCATCTGCAGCGTTCTCCCTCTGCCTCCTGACCACTGCACCACCACCAAGTTTCATATAGCTCTGTAAGACTGGACAGCTTCTATCAGGAAGAAAAAGACCTCCAGTCTTCATAACTTTTACTGCTGGCACACCTCCAGCCACAGCAGCAGCAGCAGCAAAGTATGTTATCTTGCCTACCCAACATTCGTACAGTGCTCCATGAGTTCTTCCTTTAAATGTAGTCACTCACAGCTGTGAACATATGGAAGGCTGTATAAAAAGCTATTTTCTTTCTGGAAAGACTGACATTAATAATGTGCTATCAGGTCTTTTTGTACCTTTTCATGAGTAGCTGCCAAGGAGTATATCAAACGACAATCAGCAGGCTACAAGGAGAGTTTCCTTGCAGGAAGCAAAGACTGCACCAGAGAAAGCCTCAGATTCAGAAGCCACTTCTAAAAGCACTATAACACTGTAACAGAGATGGGTGTTACAGGTTCAGCAGCAAACTTAATTGCATAAAGCAAAAGTATCTGACAAAACAAAACAAAACAAAAGAGCAGAGAAGGCAATCCATGCTTATGGCACAGCTATCCAGCCAGACATTCACATTAAGGGCGCTTAATCTTCTGATACCAACTAGGCTTAATTAAGCATAAATTGGGAAATAGACTATTCAGTCAAGGCAAGCGTCATATTTAGTGAAGCATCCAAGAAACTTTCCTGAGTCAAAACTACGGCCTTTCAGAAGTACAAGAATTCAGGCAGAAGGACACTTCCGAGAGCTGAGTATCAGTTAGACTCTGGTTCAGTTCTACCAGTTCTGATTCAGTTCTGGACACACACAAGTCTATGGAGCCAGATGGGATCCACCCGAGAGTACTGAGGGAGCTGGCAGGGGAGCTTGCCAAGCCACTCTCCATCATCTATCAACAGTCCTGGCTAACAGGGGAGGTCCCAGAAGACTGGAAACTTGCCAATGTGACACCCATCTACAAGAAGGGCCGTAAGGAGGACCCGGGGAACCACAGGCCTGTCAGCCTGACCTCGGTACCAGGGAAG
>VZTO01022318.1:11227-25912 GCA_013400615.1 Syrrhaptes paradoxus
TGTAGTGAGGTGGGTGCTGGCCTCTTCTCTAAAGTAACAAGTGATAGGACAAGAGGAAACGGCCTCAAGTTGCTCCAGGGGAGGTTTAGGCTAGATATTGGAAAAAATTTCTTCACTGAAAGAGTGATCAGGCATTGTAACAGGCTGCCCAGGGAAGTGGTGGAGTCACCATCCCTGGAGGTGTTCAAGAAACATGTAGATGTGGTGCTTAGAGACATGGTTTAGTGAGTTAGGTGATGTGGGTTGACATTTGGACTTGATGATCCTTGAGGTATTTTCCAACCTTAATGATTCTATGTTACTGAAGCCTACTTAAAGATGTAAACCTCTGGCCGACTCAGACCCTGATGACTAGC
Organism: Syrrhaptes paradoxus; assembly: GCA_013400615.1. Lineage (NCBI taxonomy): Eukaryota > Metazoa > Chordata > Aves > Pterocliformes > Pteroclidae > Syrrhaptes > Syrrhaptes paradoxus. The sequence goes on from VZTO01022318.1 coordinate 11,584, forward strand.
ACCATCAGGCCATCAGAAACTCTATTGCAATAACAACAAGAGAAAAGCCTTAGTTTCTTCTCTTACATGATGACACCAGTGTTTCTCTGATAACCTCCCACAGGCTGACAGTTTCATATTTACAAACTGCACTCCGAGGTATGTTTTAAGAAGGAACTTGTGTTTTTAAAACTGTCCACATAATGCATTAGAAAGCATTTCAAATTACACACTTCTACCACATCAGTTGCTGTTTCTTCAGCTGTTTAAGAGTTTTAATGAAACTGACATATAATCAAGAAATAATTATTCCTGTACGTGCTTTATCCTTTTTACCATAATATTTTTGTGTGTTGCTTTGGTTTCAAAGGAATCAAGGCCTCCGTGATCATGCTGTGGGTATACTCAGGGATATCTGCCTGTGTCTCTGCTATTCCTTAAAAAGTCTGAAGTCATTCTCTAACTGACCAAAGACAGAAGGTTATTACAAGTTTATGGAACATCAAATTCAAGAATTACTTCGGAGACTGACAGGAATTCCTGAGTTCTTCTCAAAGTGGATCTAACAATTCATAGGAATAAGATGTTAAAAATCCCTGTCAATCCATGGGCATAGGAATGATTTTTCTAGTGTCAGGGTAAGTTAAAAAATCAGGCTCTTTTCTTGAGGTATCTAACAAAGAATCTTACTGCTTCAAAGTCACCTCAACTCCATTGTGCTGATTTATAAAAATAATTTAAAATCAGATACCTAGACCAGTTTTCTTTTCCTTTCTAAGAACATCATGGACATGTAAGCATGGCAAGTCAAACCCTGGGATGCTGCCTGCATGTAATTAATCAGTGTGACTTAAGCAGGGTCAGCATCTGACTGCTTTCAATCGAAAATGCTTTACGGGAGACAGAGGAGTAGACAGCTGATTTGTTCATGTCAGATTTGCAAGCCTGCAACTAGCCAGTGCCTCTAAACAACATTTTATTTTTCCTGTTCCATTCACCATTTATTGTGAGCAGAGGTGGTAAGCATTTTTTGATTTAATGATTTTCACTAGAAATTACTAATATTTCAAACCCCACCTTTATTCATTGAAATTAATTGGTTTCAATTAACCCCCAGTGAAACCCTGCAGAGATAATGGAAGAAGATGACTTCTAGGGTATGGACTAGTACTAATAAGCAAACCACCTTAAAATCAAAGGACATCTAGTTTTCCTATATTCACAAAGACCAAGCTGCCCTTCCACACACCAATGTGGATTCAAAACAACTGCTTGGGGATTTTGCTTCTTTTGCTTTTTCCAGATCTGAAAATTTCAGAATGTCTACTTTTCCTTCCAGAATGGAAGTTAGAATCTTGGAGGACTGGGTGCAACAGAAATGTGCCAACCAGCTCTACTTTTGACTGTTTCAACGTCAAGCACTCAGCATTCGGTTTATTTCAGACCGTACCGAACTGGGGTATGCTCATCTTCTTGTAACTCTTCTGAAGATCTGCCTCATATTAAGGGCAGTAAATGCTAACCTGCATCAAGAAACTTGTCACTGCCCTAAAGAAACAGAGCCCCTCTCATCTTATATTCTTCTCAGTGATGTCTGTCTAGTTAGATTGAAGCAATTTCAGCCAGGGGCAGTGTGTGAGGGCAAAGGATGCTCTCAATATAGTACTCAAAATCTTGTCTGTCAAGAAAACCTAAAGTTCTATACATGTGCATAAGTTCAAGCCTGCAAGTAACATAATTATATTTCATAGTTTCTGAGACTGAGGTTTCTGTCTAGGATGAAGCCAGCACTTACCCTATATTAAAAATAGCTCAGCGATAACAGTGTCTGATCTTGTGGTAATGGTACACTCTTTGAAAAATGTGTGAAAGTGTTTAGACAAGAGTTATTTTCACAAGTCTGGGGGAAGATAAATCACAGCTATTGAACTATTCATTCTTCAACTCTTAATAAAATGTGAACTCTTTGGGGTACAGAAGGGGTTAGCAAAAAGCTGCGCTTTTCTACAGACTATTGTACATGCTGTTATCAGGGTTATACTGTCATACACAGGTATGCCACCTTTAAGAAAAAAATCGTACAGCTAAAATTGCAACATTGTTAGTGAAAATTAAAAAAAAATAAAATAAATTGCAATTAAGACCTGATAACAGAAACTGTGAATATGATGTCTACTCTACACCGAACTGAAAAGTGCTTGGTAGAAACTTGAAAAAAAAGTAAAAATCAGTCTTACATTTCACACAAACAATGTTTCCACATGGTTCACATCTCATATGTTCTTTTCAGTAAGTGCACCTCAAACGCAGTAGCAAGTACAAAGCAGTTACACCCCCAGTTTTATTTGTATTGTGAAGATTCTTCCGCTGCTCACAAGAATTTCACTGTATAAATGCAATGCCAGGCTCCTCTTTGTAAAACTGCAGCATGTCAGTTGCAGATGTCCATGAGAAATTAGGTCAGACTTCCACACTTGCATCTCTGGGGCTACCGTAGAAGTCCACTGTACCAGTTACAACCTCCTGGTTGTAGAATATGAGCAGTCACCAACAGAAGCACCCTCTCCAATACACTACAGTAGATGTAGTCAAGAGGGTCATTTTTCTGTCTATCTGGTGACACAGCAGGGAGACAGTAGGTAGTAGTAATGTCAGCACAGAGGCTGTACTTCCATCCAAAGGCAGGTGCAAATATACTCAAACTGCCTCAACTGCCAGTTCAATCTGAACAGACAGAAATACTGCTCTGACCCAACTACAGCTTGGAAATAACCACAAAGACCACAATTTTCAATCATCTTTTGCTTTCCTCTAAAAGCAGCAGCTTTTTATGACCCTGGGCCTTGACTATCTTCCTTCCCAGCAGTTTTGCATTAGGCAGAGATAGAACTTCACTTAAATCCTCCATAGTCTCATGACTGGCATTGCATCTGGACTGGCAATGCCACCAGTATCTGCCTTTTGCTTGCATTCCCTGGCCCTGTCTATATCAGATACAAGGGTAGATTATTTAGATTATGAAGTCTATGGGACTTCACAGAAGGAAGATGGGCTTATTCCTGCAGGAAAGTGGCCTTACAAGCTTCCTGCATTGCAAAAAAATCCCAGTTTGACTCATATCAAGCAACCAAGAGCCAAGACTCTTTTTACAAGGGGAGAACTTATAGTGATACTTAAATCATGTAAATATAATTAGTACTTCAGACTTGAAAGTCCTGCCATCCATTCACAACATCATACACTTCAATAATATTGACAACAAGGGAACAGAAGACTCTTGAAAGGAAACAGGTTGGTTTTTCCTTACCCGGATTTTTGACTCAGTTCTTTTTCCCTGTTGAGAAGCACTGTTTTTTCCTTAATTTCTTGGTCTGTTGCTACATTACTTCTGAGTCTCTGTTCAGAGTTTGCTTCCCATGCACCATCACCACCTACCACCTGCAACACATGTGTTCCTGTGATGCCAGAACTCTCATCCTCAGTAGTCAGGCTGTCTGAAGGAGAACAGCCTTCATGTCCAAAAGATTTCTGAAGGAGAGTTTCTACTTGAAATTCTGCTCCAGTGTCAAGAATCAATTTCTGTGCTACAACAGGTGCTAGTTCTTTGCCAGAATGTCCAGACTCTGATTTTGGCATCTCAGACTCGGCAGAAATTTCTTCAGGTGATTTGTCACTGACTTCGTTTTGGCCCAATATAATCCAGCCATCATCTTGCCCACAGCTCTCCTGTGACCTTTCATCATCCAGTCTTTGAGGCACAACAGAAGAACTTTTCTCTTCTAAGTGAACAGAGTCCCATTCAGTCCCAAAAACAAAGTGATCTTCCCTTTTATTTGTAATGGAGATTGGCAGAAAGGTATCCAAGGAGCCTGGTGAAAAGCCTTCATGAGATTCTGTTTGTTCAGCTACATCACCTTCTTGAAATGCAAAATCACTTTCATGTCTTTCAATAGTATCCTTCGCTGATGGTATATTTTCTTCCTCAGTAACAAGGACATAATCCACCTCCAGTGAAGCTGGATCTCGGTGCACCTGCATCGTCACATCTTCCTTACCCTCTGTAATTTTCATTTCAGAGATCTCAGAGGAATTTCTCGGTGTATTCTCCCTGTGAAGTAGGGAGTCAGCACCAGCTTCTAAAAAAACAGGCAAACAGAAATTCTTTTTAGTTTTTGAATTACCATTCCAGTCTCCATGATTTCTTTAAATCAGTACAGTGAGAGAAAGCTCTTTTCAGTTTGCTTTGCTCTGTTAATGTGTACTTGAATTTTATAACATCATCATCATCACTATTATTGTTAAAGATTACACATTAACACTGTAATCTTTCCTAAGAGATACATGATCCAGTGTCCCAACTGCTAGACCCTGTACAAACAACAGAAACAATGTTCCTACTGCAATGTTTAAAAGCTTTAGATCTGTCTAGAAGAGGTCTTCCCAAAGTACAGAGTTTTTGTACATGAGGGAGACAAACTTCAAACTTCACTCAAAGCCTGATCATTCAGCAGTAATACTCCAGACATTTCCTTCTTTCTTTGGCCTATGAACATACTGTGGAAAGCAGGTTTTCTTACCATCAGGTGATCTTTTATCTCCACCTGGCGGTGACTCGACATCAGTTGTCTCTGCTTCAGATTTTCTTAACATCTCAGAAGCTCCCAGAGTTACTTCAGACTCAGAGAGTGAAGGTACTGACATGTGGTTTTCCTGAAGGCACTCTGTGGATGTGTCAGACACCTGATATTTAATGCTACCGTCTTTGGTCATTGTCATGCTTTCTGCACCTTCGGAAGGAGTTGGCAATGGTAAAGGTTTTTCCAAAGAAACACTGTCACAGAATGGCTGTTGTAACATGAGCTCACCCTTTGCACACTCTCTGCTGCTAGAGGGTTCAGCATCAAAAGATACAGAGGATGATGGAGTTTGCACCTCTGGTGATTGGTCACTAGGCATTTCCTTAAACACAGGAACATAATTTTCAATCTCATCTTCAGATTCTTTCATTATGTCATCAACCAGCTGATTATTTGAATGAGATTCATGGCCTTCATTACCACCAGGCAGAAAGGATTTGGGAAAGAATATCTGTTTATCCTTTGATTCCTCTTCTGCTGCTTCACTGCCTGCTACTGAGAGTATATTCATCCCACCACATGTGCTTGCTGGGACATCACTCATTGATGTGTTCCCAATGTTACATTCTACCTCCACCTCAGATTCATCCGCATATTCTTCTGTCATGTCTAGCTCATCACCAGTTATTGCTGCATGGTTAATATCAGAATATTTTCCAACTTCAGCCAAGGCACTAATTTTATTTAAGCTTTGTTCTACCCTATCAGGTAGAGTGAAATCCATGGGAACCAAATGCATTTGGGAGGTCACTATTTGAGCTGTATCAGTTGGTTTTCCCTGATGGTTTGCTGAAGTAAAACCTTCATGATACTTGTCTTTCCGATCTAAGGACACTGTTTCTAAAACTTCATCAGTAATTTCAGCTAACGCAATTGGGTCAGTAACAAATTTATTTTCTAGACCATACTCTTCCAAAATTGCAAATTCAGGAGGCTTCTGAGTATTAGAGGAGATTAGCTGATAGGATTCCTCAGTCTTTCCCTGATCATAGTTCTGCGGGCTACTGCTTTTAGACTGTGTCTCTACCTTCTGCATTACTAACTGACACGTTGAATCAAAATCTGCCTCTTTACTCATATTTGACCATGCATGAATCGGCTGACTGTCTTGGTCTTCAGGCTCCATCCCAATCTTAGAAGATGGGATAGAGGCATCCTTAACTTCATACTCCTGGCACACGTCAGGACTACTTGATACCTCTGAACTATTGTCTTGATCACAGTGACTTAATATATCAGGATTTTCCCCATCTGATTTCAAAGTGACAATCTGCCCCGCATTAGTCCACAGGTCAGGTTCCACTGAAAACAGCTGATTACTTTCTTGTGTGTTATCCTGTAAGATATCTGGGATAAATGCAGTTTGGGGAACTAGTATACTCCATCCTGGACTTGACTTCTCTGTCATTTCAAAAGATAAGTCTTTTACAGTGAAAGCACCTGGGAAGGAGTTGTGCAATTCTAATCTTTCACCAGCATCCTGTTGTTCTTGAGGAATGAGACTTGCGTTTTGCTCATTGTCTTTTGGTAGATCCATTACAGTGATTTCTTGAACTGATGTATGTTGCATACTTTGTTCCTCATCTGAAAAAGGATTCCGTGGAGTCAGTTGATCTTCCTCATATGTAGGAAACAACTGCTCTTTTGAGCCCCTTTTTTCTTTATCCAGTATGAAAGGATCAAATTGTTTGAACTGTATAGTGTCTCGATTTATTTGACTATCAGGAATATTCATAGGATGTACTAGCCTTTTATTTTCTTTTTCATCACAGTGCAGGGAGGGAGGCTGATTTCCATCATTACTCGCATTAGTGAAATGTGCTTCTGTTAGTTCTTCACCTTGTGGTGGTGATTCCAGGGAGTCTTCCTTACTATCTGTTAACTGGTTTGTTGCAGAGTCACTTGAAACAGAATACTGATCTTCCACTTGCTTTTCTTCACAAGGCTGTGAATTCCACCATTCTGAACTGTCATCTTGAAAACCAAATGTTCCCACTGTGGATTTTGGATCAGATCTTAAATCAGCTTCCAATGACATATTCCACATATCTACAGCTTTTAAAGAATACTCTTCTTTATCACCACCAGCAAAAGTCAATGTAGTATCTTCATTTATTGGATACAAATACGAGTCTTCTCTACTACCTGTTTCTTCACTGAAAATACTCGCTTGAGTTTTTTTCTGAAGTGTTTCACAGTGACTTAAATATTCTGAAGTCTCATTATGCTCCATTATAGTCAAGTCCTCCTGCAATACTTTCCCAGCTTTAATTGTTTCAGGAGTTTCATTGAAGATGCTTACTTGGCCCTCCTCTCCCACCTTAGTTTTTGCCTCTAAATTGTCCTCATGTGCTTCAGGAGTTGTTGCATTGGACTGAGCATAGCCCTCTCCAATTTCAGATGCTTTGTGCTGCTTGCCTTCATACATGGAATCTTCATGAATCACTTCTGGACATGCCTCTGAATACTCTGAATCCTCATTTATGTCAGGACTTGATAAAGAAGATACAGTATCATCATCTACATGGGCATTCCAAAAATCTAAGCTTTTAGGAACTTTGTTCTGTTCAGCATTTGTTTCAAATCCTTCTTCAAATTCATTCCCAAATTCATTCCTTTTACAAGCATCTTCAAGATTTTTATTATTTTTAATATCCCACAAATCTCTACTTCCCTTGTGATGACTGGCAACTGGAAGGTCTCCCCACACATTCACAGATGCATCACTTAAATCAGGACTTGTTCCAGTTGAGTATGCATTATCATTTATTGAATCACTCCACACATTATTTTCTTCCAAATAACTTTTGATCTGTATATCCTTTGAAAGGCTACTTGTGGTATTTGCCATTTCAAGGACTTCACTTGCCTCAGGACTTGTTCCAGGAGACTGTAAATCTTCACACAGCTGTGAATTCCAAGGAGTTTGAGGAAAACTGTCATTAAGCATTATACACGGCTCTCCATAAAGATTATTAGCAGGTTCTAAATTTTCAGAGTTTTCATTTCTCTCAGAACTTATTTCATGTGAAAATGAATTTTCCACCACAGACATATCTGTAATGTCAGGAACATTGACATGTCCAGAAGAACTCTTCTTAAACTCATCTGTGAAAGACTTTTCATGAGTCCTGTTCAGTTCTGAGATATTTTTGAAAGATACTAACTCAGAGTTACAACTACCTGGACTGTTAGGAACCGTTTCATCTAAGTCCTCTTTCACTTCTCCCATCACTTCTTGTGGTTCATTAACCAAAGAATTTGATGTGGCCAGGTGACAGCCACCCTTTCCAGAGTCATTCCAGATGACTGAGCTTCCAGGCATTTTAGAATAATTATTTTCAGCTTTATCACTACCCTTATCAGAACTTTCAGAGATACTTTGCATCTCAGGACTTGCTGCATCCTCTACCACTGTAGTCTCCTTTTCAGCTTTCTCAGAAAGCAACCGTGATGTTTCAGAATAGTTGAAATTTTGTGTTCTGGAGTCATAAAAAGATTCATAATTTTTGCCTTCTTCAGAAGTATTTGAAGAAGGTTCTACATTATTCTGTGACAAGTCTTTCCTCTCTTCCTGACTAACTGGATTACTTTGACTGGAAAATGACTCATTCTCTGTGACTAATGCTCCCAAACTAACACTATTCCTCATTTTTTCTTGGGAGCTGGGAACTTCAGTTGTTGACCTGTTTTCTTCTGAATCTGTGTTACATGAAGATTCACTGTCCTCTTGCACTGGTTTATTACACACGTCACTAACCATTTGCTGTCCACTTATCTCATCTGTTCTCTTATATTCTTCTTTTCCTTCCTGACAGATGACAATGGCATTGTCCCAGACTTCCCCACAACCTTGCTCAGCCTGTAAACTCCATGAGTTTGGCTGCTGCACTGAATCCTGACTATTCAGCTTTTCATCAACAGTTTCATCAACAATTTTTTCAGCAGTGTTTTGTGCTGTCTCCCTACTAAGTATCTCACTCTCAAAGTCACATATTTTCAGATCCAAACCATTCCCAGTGTCTGAAGTTGGTGTAGACGTGTCTGTGTCTTCTACAGGAACACTGCTCACTGTTTCTACATTTTCAGATGCAGTCTGTCTAGTATTTAATTTGTTCTGTGGTGGTGATAAGTCATTCACTGTTTGATTGTATACCAGTGTTGTTCTTCTGTTTTCAGGTATAGAAAAATTATTTTCACTGGTGTGTATCTCAGTTGAAAAACATTGATTAGCTGTTTGTTCTGAATTAAGGAAAGCTTTAGCAGAAGCAGAAAGAGCAGTAATTTCAGAATTTCTTTCTTGTAACTGGTTGACATTATTTAGGGGAGTGTTCCAGATGTCTGTGTTTCCAGTGCTTGAAAAAGGCATGTTTCTAGGAGATAATGTTTCCTTATTTGCTTTCTCAAGTAGTTTTGTCTCTGATGAATTTGGGTTTATCAATTTACCCATAATTGTTTCTTTGTCCTCATTTTCTCTTTCGTCTTCTATATATGTAGGTGATATATATGAATCAGATGTTGAGTAATTGGTGTCTGGTGGAGAAACAACTAAATCTTCACCTATGTTTGATGAACTAAGATTTGAGTGTTTATACAAGAAGATATCCTCCCATGGCACCACTACTTCTGTTACTTCTTTCCTAATGTTTTTATCATACATATTCCAGGTCTCTTTATTTTCAAATTGTTTTGGTCTATGTTTAGGGTCACCAAATACAGTTTCTTCATCTGCTTGCAGCTTGGAATAATTTCGCGTATTGTTGAAAACAGAACTTCTATTTTCAGATTTTCCATACTCTTCTAGGGAATAATCTCCTTCTTTATCCCAGGCTTCTGGAGATACCTGGATAGGTGGATTTACAGTCTCATCGTCCACTGTGATTTCTGAAGAATCTGATAAACTAATTTTTGATATGGCCCATTCCTCAGGAATATTCACTGATTTTTTTTCTCTATCCAGTTTGGGTATGTTCCATACATTTGCTGAGGATCTAGCAGTATCTCCTGCATCAAATTTAGTCCAGATTTCATAAGAGTCTCCAGCTAGCTGACTACTTTTCCCTTCAACACTACACCATGCATCTGACATCATAGGTGTTGGCTGACTGACCTTCCATGAGTCAGTAAAGCCCTCCGGTTCTTGCTTTGTCTCCTCTAAGGAAGCAGTTTGCAAATGTGAATGTTCACTGTTTTTCTCTTGATTCTCATGGTTCCAATTATGTTGTTTAAACTGATTATCCCACAGACCTGTTCTCATGTATTCCATTTGCTTAGGCTGTTTTTGGAGGAATACAGAATCTGAGGCTCTTCTATTAATTTGCTCTCGTAGCAAGGGACTGTCTTTATAATCTTTCCATAAGCCAGAGCTCTGAAATACAGATTCCTGCTCACTTGAACTCCACGTATGAGCATTTCTGGACTCCAGGTCAAAGCCATCCCACCAGCTCCCATATCTAACTCGAGACTGAGAACAATTTGTGCCATCCATTTCATTAATTTTTTTAATGACATCTTGTGGAAAAAATAAAGGCTGTCCATTATCCAATGGTGAAGTTTCTACAAGACTGTTCATAGGAGCTGGTGGAATTCTTGAATCATCAGATTTCAACACTTGTGGTGTTGAAAGAGAAGAATCACCTTCAACTAAATCGATCAAACTCGAAGTTTTCTCACACATTTCTCCTGGATTCTCATCAAATTCAACTAAATTGTCTTCCTCATTTGTTGGAATAAGTAAGTCAGTGGAATAATTTGCTGTATCATTTTCTAGGAAGTTCTTTTCATCAAGTTCTTTCTGCACAGTGAGTTGTCCTTCTGATGAATCACTGTTAAGGAAAAAGTCATCTGCTGGGGAGCAATCAACAGAATGAGAAGATGACTCGGACGGAACTGTAACCACAGGTGGTAGATCAAAATTGAAAAGATCAAAGTTATCCCTATTGTCTCTAGACTGAAGTTTCTGTTCTTCGGCTATTGCTCCTTCAGGAATAGGGCTACAGGAATCAAAGCCAGGTAGAAGACTGTGATGGGAAGCAGCACCTTCCGCAACAGGGCTATCATCACTAAGGAAAACAGAACTTTCTTTAGAAGACCGGCTGCTTCTAATGGTAGCCAATCCACTGTCTGGACTCACAAGGTCTACATTAACATCAACGTGAGCTTGAATAGATCCATTTAGATCTTGAGGATTTTCTACAAAATTGGCAGAACTGGGTTGTGGTTCTACATCAGAACCATATAACTCCACAATACCAGAAGATCCTTGTGAAAGTGGAGCACTTCCAGCAACAGCTTCAGTAGAAGAAGTTCTACTGTTTGAAACCATTTCTGGTTGTCTTCTATTTATAACTTCCTTAACTAGAAGAAAAATTTGATCACAGGTCACCAAAGAATTTTCTTGATGATAAATGAGAATTTGATCACATCCACATTCTAGGGGATCCAGCTCCAAACAAGGATTCTGACATTCTTCTAATTCACAGCATATCTGTTGAAAAATAGGATGTTTCAAAAGCCATTGCAACCATGAGAATAAGATCAGATATTGACTACTTCACCATTTAACACAGCCATACCTATCCATTCCTATTAATCTGTTTCTTGGCCATTTTGCTGCAACAGCCTTATTATGATCCCTAAATGGATGAAGCATTAAAATAGCAGATCAATACAAAATATGTATGATATAATCAGTCAGAATACTTGAAATTATACCATTTTACTTCAAGTTCCCTTTTCATTAGTAAAAGAAAGTACAAATAAATATTTAGCTGTTGCCTTAAGAAATCCGAAGAAAATGTGTAAGGGCACATGACAAAACAATTTATAGAATGGGATAATCAGATTCACAAAATAAATGCATTTATATTGACCTTGAAAATAATAATTTAACCACCCGCCCCTAAAATGAGAGGTTTTTAAGACTGAGAAAAAGGTTCAAAAAGTTGCCACTGAACTGATTTCTTCAATCTGGGGACAATTTAGTCAAAAAAATGGACAGCACCTGGCTTTGGATAAATGACGATCCTAGTAATAATTTGGCTTCACTTCAGGGCTTAAATTCCTCAGTGATAACTTATACACAGATGAGTTCTGGTCATTACCATTTACAGTGTGTTTGCTCATCCCACACTGCGAAAGACTCATTTGTGTAGATGACAATATACAATACAAAACCAAACCAAAACTAGTGAAAAAAAAAGGTCATTCTGTTTTAGCTAAATTGAAAAATCTTGTCTCTTTCTGTATTTCTTGTAACCATACACTCTTTATATTAGGCTGGTCTGAAACAATCATAAATATCACAATCTGTTATTTTGCATCAAATAAATAATTCACCCATTTCAAACAGCTACTCAGTTGCCAACCAACTGTTGCCACTTTTTGGCCTTAATTATTCAACAGTTTGGTATATACTACTTTAAAAAAGTAGTATACTTTTCAGGAAAGACATTACTTGATTCTTTTTCTACATACTTACTTGATTGACTAGCTCTAAGTTTTCCGAGTATACTGCTATTTGTCGTTTTGCTTGCTTCGCATCTGACAAACAGCTGGCCAAAATAACAAGTACGTCAAACCCGTATTTATCTATGAATGCTTTCAGATCATCAACGAGACTCCTGTGTATCACGCAGTCCTGAAATATGGTAAGAAATTAAAAGAATTGTCAGCATATTTTCCTTGCTCTTTCCATCCAAATCTGTGGTGAAAATAACCCAAAACATTAATAAGCATCAGTGTCTGCAACTGGCAACAGAATTCCATTCCATTTGTCAAATCAGCTATGTGCTTAAAAAAAAACAATAACTGGTCTCATAGCACAGTAATGGACTTTTATTTCTGGAGAACAGTAAAATACTAAATACAGGTTTTGCCTTCCTGAAACTGCTACTGAAACAGACTTCCTACTCATTCCTCCTCTTTGCTTTTGCAACATTGCTTAAAAGTACTGGGTTACTGCTATTTCTTGAATTAAAACCCTTTTTCTTAGAAAAATAAAAATATTTTATGAAATCTGTCATGTCAATATTTAATTTAAAATAATGAATGTTAAATAATAGCATTGAGGTGCAAAATCAGGAACTCAAAAGGAAACTGTATGTGCTACCTTAATTTTGTAGCTGTTTATATGTCTCCATTATGATGTTACATGATTATATACAATTGTGCCATGGATTATTCCTTTAGATTCCTTTAATTCTGCTCTTTGAATTCTGTGCGAGTCTTCAAAACAAGAACCCCCCAAAACAGGGACACAGTAAGGCAAACTAGTTTTAAAATATCTTTGTGTCAAGAAAATGGTTATTTTCACACACACTCCTCACCAAATCTAGAGGAGGTAAACATTGCATTTGTCATTCCTATTCTCATTTATACTCAGACTAGTCCAATGTTGAATTATCTAGATTTTGCAACACAAACCATGCATCCCCCTTTCTCACCTGGCACATAATGTACAAAGTACACATATCTCTCTTCAGTCCTCAGTTCTGATTAATGCCAGTGAACAAAGTCTTAGAAACTTTATTTTCTCCTTTATGTTTCTGCTATTTGTATTTGAGATAATTTTTTGTCATCTTCTAGCTAATAGTTCTACTGACGCTGCCAAGCTACACTGGCCCTGAATAAACAGCAGTTCATCATGAACACAACATAGTTGTATATGCAGATTGGCATGTTATTCCCCCGCATCTGTCTCCTACCTGATAAATTACTGTTTTGGTTACATATATACAAATACTATTTATTAATCTACTCAAATGTGTCCACAAAATATGTCTCCCTTGCTGTAAGCTAAACTTAAAATGAAAAAATCTGTTTGTCAAATGCTTTAGAAGTAGATACTTTTCCAACATTAAAGATGAAGTTCCACTTTGATGATTGCGTAGCACGTAAAAATTACTTTTATGTGAAATTCACACAGATTAATGCACAAACAAAAGTCAGCTATCAGTTTACTAGTGGACATTCAGATACAAAATCTGAGTAGGGGGTTATGGTGAGGAATTACAGCAAATGAGGTTTGAATGTACAAACCACTAACATTTTTCTGAAGATTCAAGTATTTGGTATATTAGAAAAAGTAATAAAATGTGTTCGAGCATGAAGAAGTTATTTCAGTTATCCCATTCCTAATTGCAGTTGGAATAATTAAAATCTATTGAAACAAGAAATTTGAACTAGAGCACATTCAAAACCATCTGAAAATCCCTGANTAGTGAAAAAAAAAGGTCATTCTGTTTTAGCTAAATTGAAAAATCTTGTCTCTTTCTGTATTTCTTGTAACCATACACTCTTTATATTAGGCTGGTCTGAAACAATCATAAATATCACAATCTGTTATTTTGCATCAAATAAATAATTCACCCATTTCAAACAGCTACTCAGTTGCCAACCAACTGTTGCCACTTTTTGGCCTTAATTATTCAACAGTTTGGTATATACTACTTTAAAAAAGTAGTATACTTTTCAGGAAAGACATTACTTGATTCTTTTTCTACATACTTACTTGATTGACTAGCTCTAAGTTTTCCGAGTATACTGCTATTTGTCGTTTTGCTTGCTTCGCATCTGACAAACAGCTGGCCAAAATAACAAGTACGTCAAACCCGTATTTATCTATGAATGCTTTCAGATCATCAACGAGACTCCTGTGTATCACGCAGTCCTGAAATATGGTAAGAAATTAAAAGAATTGTCAGCATATTTTC
>VZTO01022318.1:26533-39947 GCA_013400615.1 Syrrhaptes paradoxus
CTAGCTAATAGTTCTACTGACGCTGCCAAGCTACACTGGCCCTGAATAAACAGCAGTTCATCATGAACACAACATAGTTGTATATGCAGATTGGCATGTTATTCCCCCGCATCTGTCTCCTACCTGATAAATTACTGTTTTGGTTACATATATACAAATACTATTTATTAATCTACTCAAATGTGTCCACAAAATATGTCTCCCTTGCTGTAAGCTAAACTTAAAATGAAAAAATCTGTTTGTCAAATGCTTTAGAAGTAGATACTTTTCCAACATTAAAGATGAAGTTCCACTTTGATGATTGCGTAGCACGTAAAAATTACTTTTATGTGAAATTCACACAGATTAATGCACAAACAAAAGTCAGCTATCAGTTTACTAGTGGACATTCAGATACAAAATCTGAGTAGGGGGTTATGGTGAGGAATTACAGCAAATGAGGTTTGAATGTACAAACCACTAACATTTTTCTGAAGATTCAAGTATTTGGTATATTAGAAAAAGTAATAAAATGTGTTCGAGCATGAAGAAGTTATTTCAGTTATCCCATTCCTAATTGCAGTTGGAATAATTAAAATCTATTGAAACAAGAAATTTGAACTAGAGCACATTCAAAACCATCTGAAAATCCCTGATAACTCCTTATCTTAGTTACCCACTGACTGCCAATTCAAGCAGATTGGGAAGTCACAGGGAAGGACAGGAACCAACCAAGGGTATAGTCTGCAGGGTGTTATGGCTATACAGAAGGTAAATAAATGATCATTTTTTAAAATACCCAGCCTTCAACCCTCATGATGCTTTTTCTTCTATATTGCTATGATCTGAAAATGCAAGGAATTAGAAATTTTCTGTTAAAATCACATGACTGAACCGTAAACCTCATGAAAGTGACATTGAGATAATATCTGCCATCATCCCAGCCCGTATTTGGCACTCACAAAGTGGTAGGTTGGGGAGTGCCCAAAACTCTGCTTTCTGCAGTATTTTGAGGGAGGATCCTCTTAACCTGCCTACACGGCAATGGAAAACTCCCCTGTCAGAATCATGGCCAACTGGAGAATCAATACATGCATGCAGGAAGATCAGAGGTATATTTCTAGAGTTTAAGGCCAAGGACCACTTGACAAAGCAAGACTATGAACAGAACAGAATAAGATAAAGTTCACATGCAGCTATTTGTTGGAGAGAACGGTTAGCACAGCAGGAGTGTGGCATCAAATGCCATACAATGGAAGGTCAGTTTTACCAGTCAGAGAAGGAACTAAAGATGTAAATGGACATGGCAAAGTCCCTGAAGGTGCTAAAATATTAATTTGTCTTGTGCTCTGTTTTTTGCTAACTTATGTCATACAATCAAGAGCAACATTGAGAAGCTGATACAGCAGCAGGCGATCCAGGAGCCTATTGCTATAAGCGGGGAAGTTGCCAAGTATGTATCCCTGGTGGAGCACTTGCACTGGAGAGCTTCACGCTGGGCCACAAGAATATAATCAATAACGGATCTGTACTACCTATGTAATTATCTGATCCAGCTACTTCTCTCCATTTCTTCCATGCTCTCAAAGTTACTATTATTCAGAGTGTGTATTTTTTTTCTTCACATTCTCAGCATGTTGAAGACTGAGAGAAGCACAAAGATTAGCTCTGAGCAGGCTACCTGTCCCTACCCATTGGGTACAAGTTGCAGAAGGAGATCAGCTGTATTCTACATGTTTTTCCTCTGTTCTTTACATCCAAATTGGCCTTTGGGCTGTGTTGTGCTACACATATTCCTTGGATGCAGAATAAACTTGGCCACCTAACTGTACCAGAGAAGCCTGCAGGCAGCATCCACTTGGTACTAGTAATTACATCACCCACGTGTCTTTGCCTTTATTTAAAAGTGCACCAACAAGTTCTCATATGAACAACCTTTCTGTTTGGCAGTAGAACTGATGGATGGAGTTTTGCGAAAATCCTGTAATACCTAAATTGACCAAAAGGTGGAAATTTCTTCTATGAACAGTGTGTCTCCCGCATGTTGTGCATGTGATTGAAGGCTTATTCAATACTACACCCCTCAGGTTTCCCACCACCCAAAGGGATGTAAGATTATCTATAGTGTTTTCTCTTTACAACGTTAGCTCAATAAACAGCATTTTAAAAGATACCTCACAGAGTTTGCATGCCTTTCTTACTTGGATCATAATGGACCAGCGCTGCCTGGTGCAAAACGCTATCAACCGAAGAAAGACTGTTCAGAGCAGCATGGGAATGGGTTTAGGTGTGCTGGTACCACACACCACATTGGAAAATAACATCTTAAAGAAAACATTCAAATTATTTGAGGATTTAAAAGTGCAAGACCATAAGACATTTTTTGCAGTGACATCCAATCAACAGAATCACAGAATCACAGAATGTTAGGGATTGGAAGGGACCTCGAAAGATCATCTAGTCCAATCCCCCTGCCGGAGCAGGAACACCTAGATCGGATCACACGGGAACGCATCCAGGCGGGCTTTGAAATGTCTCCAGAGAAGGAGACTCCACCACCTCTCTGGGCAGCCTGTTCCAGTGCTCTGTCACCCTCACCGGAAAGAAGTTTTTTCTCATATTCAAGTGGAACCTCCTATGTTCCAGCTTGAACCCATTGCCCCTTGTCCTATCACTGGATGTCACAGAGAAGAGCCTGGCTCCATCCTCCTGACACTCACCCTTCACATATTTATAAACATTCATTAGGTCACCCCTCAGTCTCCTCTTTTCCAAGCTAAAGAGACCCAGCTCCCTCAGCCTTTCCTCATAAGGGAGATGCTCCATTCCCTTCATCATCTTTGTGGCTCTGCGCTGGACTCTCTCCAGCAGTTCCCTGTCCTTCTTGAACTCAGGGGCCCAGAACTGGACACAATATTCCAGATGAGGTCTCACCAGGGCAGAGTAGAGGGGGAGGAGAACCTCTCTTGACCTACTGACCACCCCCCTTCTGATACACCCCAGGATGCCATTGGCCTTCTTGGCCACGAGGGCACAGTGCTGGCTCACTGAATAAGTCATTAAGGCATGTCAGGACACAGCCCAAGTCAAGAAAAATGATGCTGATCACATCCCATTTATTACTTTACCCTACAACCTCTTAATGAGAAAAGTTTCTGACAAAAAAAGTAATTATTTAACAAAGGTATAAACCCCAAGACTCAATTCATTCTGTGGCATGAGCAATAAGATACAAAGTTCTGCCATTACTATTACTAAGCAACAACCAATATTCAAATAATACCTGACAACATAAGTTACTCAACTTTCCCATAAACAGTCATTTTGATAATCAACAATAAATGTTTCTCATAAGCTGTTACTTCACTAAGTGCATCCAGAAATAAAATGCAAGGCAAACAGACATCGTTAAAACAAGACAATGAGCAAATTTGCTGGAAAATGATGTTATCCAAGCTATTGAATAAAAGCAAGATCAGATTACATGTCTTACAGCATCATGACTCTATCCCATCATTATTTTTGGTTAACTGGACTACTAATAAAAACAAAAGGGTCTGGAGCACAGGTCTTACGAGGAGCAGCTGAGGGAGCTGGGGTTGTTTAGTTTAGAGAAGAGAAGGCTGAGAGGAGACCTCATCACTCTCTACAACTACCTGAAAGGAGGATGTAGTGAGGTAGGTGCTGGCCTCTTCTCTAAAGTAACAAGTGATAGGACATGAGGAAATGGCCTCAAGTTACACCAGGGAAGGTTTAGGCTGCATATTAGGAAAAATTTCTTCACTGAAAGAGTGATCAGACATTGGAACAGGCTACCCAGGGAGGTGGAGAAGTCACCATCCCTGGAGGTGTTCAAGAAACCTGTAGATGTGGTGCTTAGGAACATGGCTTAGTGGGTTAGGTGGTGTTGGGTTGGACTTGATGATCCTTGAGGTCTTTTCCAACCTTAATGATTCTATGATTCTCCCCCTCTGCTCTTCTCTCGTGAGACCCCACCTGCAGTACTGCATCCAGCTCTGGAGTCCTCAGCACAGGAAAGACCTGGACCTGTTGGAGCAGGTCCAGGAGGGCACAAAAATGATCAGAGGGCTGAAGCACCTCCCATACAAGGACAGGCTGAGAGAGTTGGGGTTGTTCAGCCTGGAGAAGACAAGGCTCCAGGGAGACCTTAGAGCAGCCTTCCAGTACTTAAAGGGGGCTACAGGAGAGATGGGGAAGCACTCTTTATCAGGTAGTGTGGTGACAGGACAAGGTAATGGTTTTAAGCTGAATGAGGGTAGATTTAGATTAGATATTGGGAAGAAATTTTTTCCTGTGAGGGTGGTGAGGCACTGGAACAAGTTGCCCAAGAAGTTGTGGATGCCCCATCCCTGGAGGTGCTCAAGGCCGGGCTGGATGAGGCTTTGAGCAACCTGGTCTGGTGGCAGATGTCCCTGCCCATGGCAGGGGGGTTGGAACTAGATGATCTTTAAGGTCCCTTCCAACCCAAACCATTCTGTGATTCCATGATACTATGATTCTGTGATTAATTTTAAAATAAGGAAAGGTAATTTTACTATTGTTAATAAATATTGTTAATTTAAGTAAATTTTTTTCCAAAACTTAGTTTAATTCTACCCCTCTTCCCAAACATAAATGAAGTTTACTCTTTTAAACTGATACCAACAACACAATTGGGTACTTCCCTTCAAAAGCATCCAAACATTCAAATAAGTAAAGACAGTTGCAAACAAGAAACTCTTATAAATTACCAAAGACTATATATTGAAATACATGGCAGATGTATGGACTCTTTCACAAATTTGCTAACCTAAGTAAAGAACCAGAACATCACATGTATTGTAAATAGTAACAGAAATTAAAACATTTCCCTCAGAAATAAAAAAATTCTAATAATTTCAACAGTTAAGCTGCTACATCCCAAATTAATTACAAGCACTGTAAAATAATCATTTGTTGATGAATTTGTATAGTAGGAAACATACAGAGATACAGCCAAAATAGGACAAAGGTCAGTCAGCTATTCATTCTTACACTACTTTTCCTTGCTTTATTAGCACGTTCTGGCCTAAATATTAGTTAATATTTGCATAGTGTACAGCAGGTAAACAGCATATGTAAACATTGTTACCTGTTGTTATACCCTCTAAATAATTTATAACAAAAAACGTGGACTATAAGTATACTTGAAAAGTAATATACTTGAAATAAATAGAATCTACTAGTAAATATATTTTGCAAATGGATAAATAAATAAATTTTGCAATATAGATACTGGAGAAATGTAGTGTTTTAGCATCTGCAAGAAAATTGTGCATTTGTTTTGTCCAATGCATATGTATAGCTTGTACAGTGCTATAACACAATAATGTGGTGAACATTCTGAAATGACAACTATGTTTTCGATTTATCATTCAGGTAAACAGAATTAGAAAGTTTAAGAAATCCATAGACTTTGGAAGAATTTTTGAATGTGACCTGTTGAGTTATTATGTATTTCTGTAGAAAAATAACATTTTTCATAGGTTGTGTATTGTTGTGAAATTTATTTATCTGAAACTCTATTTTCTTATAGGAATCTATTCTTTAAATAATTAACATTACTACAAAAATGGATCATCCTTTAAAAGAAGCTAAATCTCCAAGAAATATTCAAAGAAAATTTATAACTTCTCTGTCTCTAGCAACACTTTCTGATTCATGAAGCCAACAGCCAGTTACCCAAGTGATCACTCCAAATATACATTACACACACTTCTGATCCTTCTAAGCTAACTGTGTCAATATTAACCTGACCAAATTAAGAATAAACTGTCTCTTTTGTTCTTCACACTCCTCACATGGAGAGCACAATATGGCTTTTGTCAGAAGTGCTCCATCATTTTGGCTCAAGGAAACTGTCAGTTCAGTTTGGGATTCGTTATTCATGGGCAGATACCCTGATGGGTCTAATGAAGCCTTTCTGCTGACAACTCATTTGCTAAAAATACCCAACCATCACAAAATATAAATGAGGAATATCACTGTATCCCATTACAATTTTCACAACCAAATCAATTATCACAATACAGAAGTCAATCCGTACTGCTTCACATGGTATTCTCTTAATATTTCATGGTCAGTACTTCTCCATTCCATTTTATTTCTGTGTGATCACTGATAAAACTTTATGACATACTTAAATTGCAATATAATAGGGTAAACACCAATGCTATAGCACACATGCAGAGCTAACAGTCTGTGTGCCATTTGTTGTAAATCCAGCTAATTACTGGAAGCCCCCTCCTTTAAAAAAAAAAAAAAGGCAAAAAAGCAAAAAAAAAAAGACAGATTTTTTTTTATAAATGTTTTCAGGTAAGGTCACTAAAAGTGGAAAAAACAGTATAAACAATACGGTGTTTATACGACTCCAGACACATGAACAAAATATATTCACTACCTCTTTTTTTTTTGTATCAACATCACTGGTGAAAACACTCTACACAAAACTCACCATCTTTTCTGTATGGAGAGACTGCATTTCTCTGTTGTGCATTTTAATTTACCAGACAGCAGCTTTGCTGTTCTGATATTTATCAGCTTTTTGACAAGAACAAAAATAGCAGCTAAATCTGCTTTCTTTGTGTTGCTGTCTACAGTTTCCAAAGAGAAACAGGTATTAGGTCATAAACCAAAAAAAGCAGAAGAATGGGCATCTGCCATATAGACACTCTAGGCATAACTTATGTTTAACCTTTAGGCATCCAAAGCTTAACTTAGCAGGACTTTTAAACAGGAAATTCTCTCACACTGTGACACACTTCATAGAGAACAAAGTGATGAATGCCTGTTTAGCACTGATCTCACTCCCCTCACTATAGATGATGGCTGTGTTTTTATAGTCTATTATTTTCATTAAGTGCAGAATAGCAAAAAAAAAAAAAAAAAAAAAACAAAAGAAGGAAAGATTCATCCATAACAAAAATAAATTAACAATGAAAGTTCAATGAAAGTGTGTTTATTCAGTTTCACAATGGAAATGGTGCCTTTTCTATAGCACTGGTACATTTTTTGATTGTCTTAACAATGATCCACTCTTTATGAATTGAGATTACAGCTAAAGATGTTTTACTTGCACTTGATATAAGTACAAATTCTGTGCATTTGAATTCAGGCTTGTCCATTTTGATCTCTGTTTAACTAGAACTTATAAAGATGCACATATTTTATATGTATTTAGCATAGCAGACAAATTCCTGGAAAGACTGGAAAGTCTCGTTTCATTCATAAAATTGAAAAAAAAAAGTCCCTCGAGTGAACAGCTAAACTTCAGTTCCATTATTCCAGATTTTTAGAGCTAGCTGACACAGCTTTGAATTCAGCAGCGGGGTACAGCATCTCCATGTATCTCAAAGAGACATAAGGATATCATAATGCCCCATTTGGCTTAGAACATTCTTCCTCTGAATGGAATATCTGCCTTCAGCAGCTATCACTGCCACACACCTGAAAGAACACAAATTCTTACCCACAGCAAGGTAGCCTCCCCTGACTACTGAGCTGTACAACTGCCTGAAATACAGCAGTGAAAAATGCTCCCTGAAGCCAGTGAGGTCTGTGTGCATATGCTCAGAGAACATAATAGATCAAAAGGGCTGCAGGTGAAGTCTTGTTAAGGTGCTGCCACTACCGCATGAGATAAACATTAAGCGGGTAGCCTAAAGACATAAACAAATATAGGTAATGGCGTGAATACTGTTGTGGTGTGCACTGGAACGACATGACAATATTAGATGGCTGTGACCGCAAAATCTAGAAAGAAAGCAGGAATCCAAGAAGGGATGTATGTCATCTAGTTTAGTGACATAAAGGTGAAAGCCCTTATTTATTTCCATCTTTAAGGGAAGAAATTCAATGTGCTTGTAATGTCTCCTATTGTTAATGGAAGTCTTCTGTAACAAGAAATTTGTGACTGATAAAGCTGCCATTTTTTCAGCATTTTTGGCAGTTGAAGGATGAATAGTTTGGGGTTAAAAATAGAAAATAGAGCTAAACATATGGATGTGATTTTCAAGTTTGAAGGCTTAAATGCCACCTCCTTTTTCAAGTATGTCTTTAAAACTCTTCCTCTGTAAAATAACTTAAAGGCACAAACTAGAAAACTTGCAATCCTAACCACGACTTCTGCTGCATGGAGGGAACTTCAGAGAAATGTACTTGCACTTACGTAAAAGAAAATGTACTCCCTCCAGGTCATTTTAAAGGTTGAAGTATGTACACACCTTTCTGGAGTGTCCTGCATGGAAAGGAAAGTATCTTATTTTGAAACCACAGGGTTAGTTGTCCAAAGCCTAAAAGTAAGGGAATCCAGGGACCTGTTTATGCACCACATTTACAAGCAAAAATCACCTGTACAAAAGATGCACAAAATATGTGCAAAATGGTAGGAAAACTCTCTATGCTGAAGTACAGTATAATATAACATTATAATAGGATAGATTACTATTTACCTCAGAAACACTCCATTTGTTTCTTACTAATCAATTGAACCTGTGGATATAGCAAATGATACATTTTTTATTCTCCTCTATACTATTCTGCTTTCTGATCCTAGGTTAAGAACTTCCATCTGATTTTTCCACAGCTTGCAAATCAATTAAAAAATACTGAAAAAGACACAACCTACCACTTCAGTTACAAGGTTCATTTAATCACATACAATATTTGATTTCACTGTTGACTGACTAGCAAGTGGTAACAATCAAAAGGCTGACTTGCCAGAGTGATAAATTAAAACATAAGAAATATCACAAGCATATATATCCTGACCAGGAGCTGTCTATTTTAGCCAGCTAAGTCTCAGGTGTAAGTTTTTATGTAATAACTCATACTTTACAATATAATTCCCATGCAAAAATGGAAATGCAAAAAGACGTTTCTGGCTGTCAAGAAAATTTCTGGGAAAATTAATCAACCATTCATCCATTCAGGCTCTTTGCATACCCTTTTGTCAAAGAGGGAATACTGAGAGATTTCTTTCCTCTTCCACGCACTCACTGCAATAGTTTGCGGAATCCATCAAGACTGAGTTGATTTATTGAACTGTCTCTTAGCTCAGCAGTATAACTATAGCAAATGAACTGGTAACTTCTCAAAAAACAGCAGCAATTCAACAATATCTGGTTTTATTTAATTCCTTCTAACTTCAGATTAGCAATTTCTTAAAGGGACTGACTTGCATTCTTTAGAATTTCTATCTGCAATTTTATGCCAGCATGTTTTGTTTCCATTTTTTTTTTTTTGACATTTTGACATTTGACAAAGGAATTTTTGATTTACAACTGATGCCAGAATCTACCTAAATCCTCACATCTTCACACTAGGTAGTACATTTCTATTCCCATTCAACAGAGCTTTCAAATTTAAATACAACGCTGCCATGTACTTTTATGTGAGCCATCTCATTCATCATGCTATGAATACTGAAAAATAATAACCCACTTAAAGTTCCCACCTATTTCTTTAATTACAAAGACAACTTTGCATGCATATACCACTATTTTTGTATTTATCTAGTCCCATCACTAGTAATGAGAATGGTTATAAAAAGTAGTTATGGCACAAAAAACAGAGATATGCCAAGCCGTTTGAAACACTGTTTAAACATGGATTTTATTACAGAGCATCGTCCATTGAACCCCATGGAGCACATTTATCACTCACCAGCTTTGCATTTTTCTTCATAAAGATATATGACCTTTGCCTATTAGATTTCATTAGCAGGGCACCATACAAGGCTCCTCTGCAGATGACAGGATAGAAAGCTAAACAACCTCGCCTGAAGGATTTGTGAGAACAAGCCCATCTTCAATCTTTGTCCCTGGGAGGCACTACTAACACCTGCCAACCACAGCACTATCATCAGAAAAACATTTAGAGATTTATCTTCAGGCTGGTGATTATATGAGATAATTTGTTTGGAGTATGGATAAAGTTGGTCTAGCATAAACAAACTACAAGCTCAAATTATACAATGAACCTCATTAACTATTGATTTAACCACTGCAAATCCATGAACAAATGTTGCGTCTAAATGGTAATTCTTCCTGAAAATATAATGAAGGAAAAAACCAAAATGCCAAGGCAGGATGGTGAGCTATTCTTATGTGCACTTTTAATGCTTGCAGCTTAAATTGGAAATTGAGACTTTGCTTCATCATAACAGTGACAATAGTATACTATTGCCATTTTCACAAAAACATGTAGCTTCATCTGGCAAAAAGTGCTGTATCTCTTTAGTTGCTGTCACTATAAAGGGATGAAACAGTACCTTCTCTTCCACTTTCAGGAACACTTTTTTTTGGTTGGAGACAGCAAGACTAGACGTACCATTAAAAACACTTTAAATGAGAAGAAGCTAACAATATTGTAAATGGATACTATCACACACAGTCGGAAAAATTATATACATATTTATACCCTCTATATTATACATGTCACACATATCCTCCATGTCTGTAAAAGGAAATATCTTTCTCCTAATCTTTCAAAATTACTTTCACTCAAGCTAATAATAATAAATCATACAACGGAACCTAACGCTGTCTCCTCTTGATAAAGGAGCAAAAAAATGCTTCCAGACCTCCTGTTGCAGCCCAAAGCAAGCAGCCAACAAATGTCTCCACCTCACGTTGTTGGGATATGCCCTAGAAGAGTTCTACTGCACCATGTCTCTGCCAACATTCCTGTTCCTTAACACCCCTCTGCAAGGAGAAAATTCATTTGTGTATAGGAAGCAGAAGCAAACCTGGAGTTCTTCCTCAAGTGTGGCATTCTGAAAAAACAATTTGCTGTGACTTGTAATTCATAACAAAATACCAAAGTTTTTAATGATAATATAGACTCTAAAAACTGCAAAAATCTTTCGTGTTGAACCAAAAAACTTACAGCGAAACAAGCCTAAAGAAGGAGAACAGACTGAAAATATTTTGTGGAATGACATTATCTCTCAGCACTAATTCATTTTAAAAGGGAATGGTATTTAATGTGGAATTATTAGTTCATCATTAAAATACCAACAAAACCTGCTGGGGCATACTGCTTTTCAATCTCAGTGTTCCCCCCACAGCAATGAAGCCATGCAAACGCTCTCACACTTTTCTGTTCTCTGGTTCAGTTACTAAAATTTTTAGTAATTTATAATCCCTTAAACATCTTTAAGTTGTTTAAAGGTTAAATGGCAACTTTAAATCCCAGGTTACTGACTTTTTTTTTTATATCGTATTTACTTTCATAATTTATATAAGCATCTCACAATCTCACTACAGGAAAAAAAACACGGTCACTTTATTATTAAGAATTTATTATTATTTACATAGATGGGCAAATGACTTTGCAAGACAATTGATCTAAAATTAAAAAATCAAACACTCTTATTGATACAGGCACACCCAGGCATCTAGATTTGTGCAGGATTCAAAACTCCTCATTAAAAATCCTACTTTGAAAATGATCAGATGATAATAAATCAAAATAATCATTTTTGCAGGATTCAGATTTATTACTTTTAATATATTGTAAGTTATAAATGTGTCAGTTTTGGATTGTTGCATGAAGTTTTAGTAATCAGTTAAGCTGATTCTGTTTCATCTAGCTACCTTTTTTTCTGCCTTTCTAAAGCAGCTGTTTGTTTCCTCTATCGATCTTTTGATTGCTAACCATTTCTCTCAGAAACTATTTCTTCCATTCATTCTCTTGACTTCAAAATACTGTTTTCTCCTACAAGTTTTCATCCTCCAGTGCTACAAGTTCCTGACTTAACCTGTCATGAACTCTCCATTCCCATTTCCAATTTCTCATTATCCTTCCTACTGGAATTTAATTTGCAGCAAGAACCACTGATGCAACTTTAAGAACTTACATTTAACTTTTTATAGTTTTTTCCTATTGCCCCAAATCTCTCTAATTGAAAATACAGTTTCCTCTTGAGGCAAAATGCTCTTCGATTCCACCTCAGTCTTTATTATACTTTCATCCTTTGGTTCACAATAAATATTTTCCTTTCAGCAGCACAGATGCGTGGTTTTGAAATGCTCCACTCTAACTGTCGTCTCTGCATATTAAAAAATACAAACAGTAATTATTACCCATAGGTATTTATTCTGCAAGCCTGAATAAATAGGACAATTCAGGATCATATGAACTAGAAGTTAATGGAAAGCCTCTTGCTGACTTCAAAGGATTTGGCACATGCCACTAATGTACGTGTAAGTATTCTCCCAACCAGTTTCCTACACACACAATATTCACACTATTTCTCAGGCACTCAAGTTTAGCAAAATGCCCTTCCAGGAGGTAAAAGTTCTCTGCTAAGTATGTACAAAATTCATAAATGCATTTTGACTTATTTTGATTAAGTCAGGTTTGCACTGTATGCCAGATTACTGACACCACGCTTGGCCACCCATGTTGCCTTGTCAATACGGAGTAAACCTCATCTGGAATACAATTGGAGACAAAAGAGTAACTAATTTTCCATTCATTCAGTTGATATCTCTGCTGAGGAAGCTGAACATCTTGCTCTAAGTCACACAAACAGGGAACAATGTGCTTTCAGTGGAACTGGCTTCAGTCTCAAGTGCACTGGCCATTTCTGAATTGGAACTAGGCACTGGACAGTGATGATTGAATACTGTACACTGAACCTTGACACCAAAAAAATCCCAGTCTTCTTACAAATAAGAGTAGGAATTCTGGTAATACACTTAAGTTTTCCTAAGAATTCTTCTAATAAACGCTTATAGTTATGCAAGCAAAATGCCTTTAGCAACTCATTTGTTCCTTCAGAAGAGATAAAGGAGTCATTACCAACACAAGCAAAAACAGTATAAAACAAAGTCCTCTGCAGATGCCTGTCAGGGGACACACACTTGGTTACACCAGGCAGAAGTTCAGCAGTGGCACCCTTGGCTCTATTTCACATTTACAGTAGCTAAGACAGCAGCTTCTACTACTGAGTTCATTCACGTCTCTGAGAACAAAATACCAGCTCTGTATAAGGCAGATTTTGTATGACAACTGTCAGGATCAAGTTCTGCAGCACACATGCTTCATTCAGGTTGTTTGCTCCAGAAAGTTGTGCTTTGCTCTCTCTAGACAGGTAAAAGCGAAAAATGAGATCCAATGCAAGACAGTATCCTGAATCTAACTTGGAGTTAACCACTCAGAGGCACAGGACCACTGCTCTGCTGATGTTGCCATGTAAATCTACTTTAACAACTATTTGCCCTCAGGGACCAAAGCAGCTGGAACACATTTAATATGGTTCTAATTTTACTTGATACTTACATGGAATCCTCAATGTTTAAAAGAAATTATGTCTAAGAGTTTGTAAAAAGAAAAAAAACTCTCATTTTTTTTTGCTACAGAACAATAATGCAGGGAATTCTGTTGGATA
>VZTO01022319.1:0-23589 GCA_013400615.1 Syrrhaptes paradoxus
AAACTGAAAATTCTCCAATGAATGCTCCCTGTCTCTCTATCCCAAAGACTGAGAACGATTAACTGAAAAATAAAGTCAGTAGTGTCTGAAGCGATCAAAATTCTATCTTAGCTTTGAAGTCTAGGGAGACAGGGCTTGTCTGCTATAAGTAGGTGTACAGGGAAAGATGTCTTTCACTTACCTGTAACCTCTGGAAGTTAGCTGTCTAGTTTGAGATAGATACGTATTTGGAATTCCTTTACTAGCTCTCATCAAGACTGGTGTCCAATAGAGTTGGATTCACACTCAATTCACTATCTAGTGAATTCACATTCGCGTTCGCTACCTAGTGAATCTACATGGCTAGGGTGGAATTGACACCTAACCTTCTGACAGATCAGAGAGGTGACATCTATCACTCCCTATATCCCAGCAGGATTGCCTCTTCCCAGCTTTCTTCTCTGTCTTTAAAACTTCTCGGAAATAGCAGGGAGAAGTTCCAGAGAAAAGTGTTTCAAGCTGTCTCATCACCCTTCTCCAGTGGTGAAAAGTAAAATGAGTAAAGAGCAAAACCACGTTGATTTAGTTTGCACAGAGGATGGGGCTGAGCCTTCACCACTTGCTGTGATGCTGTGCACCTTTGCAAGTCAATAAAGCAACTTCTGATGTGCAGGAAGATGTAATGTTGCACTACATTATGTATAGTTTACTTCTGCTGCTAGAAATGTTTTCCTGAATGCCTGTACAGGTGCTGATAACTGTGACAATAATCTGCTTATTGTCATTTACTTGCTTAATTAGCAGCCTAATATTCTGGTCCAGTTAGTGCCTATAAGAGGAGGTTTATTAGTAGTAGGAAGCTGTTTAAGCTTTATGAACTCCTTCCAGTCGGTTTCATTGGTCTGCCAATATCTTCTGGTTGAGTGATTCTTTGCTGATTCACACTTCTCCTGTTTCCACTGCTGTTTCTCAGCTGAATGTTTCTGGGTAACCAGAAAGTCCTTTGCCAGCAACAAAAAAAACCCCAAACCCAAAACTGATTTTAAAAAAGAAAAAAAAAAAAAAAGTGCAGGTAACCCTAGTCCAAGATGATTGTTATTGTAATTATATATTGTCTCCAAAGCAGCAAGGGGAAAACCAACCAAAAATTGCAAATACAAACAGGTAGATTGCAGGGTGATGAGTTTTAGTTCTGTCTATCTTGGGTAAGTCAGTCATATCCAGTCTGGAGTGTTGGGTAATACGTTGAGATGTCTAGGTGTAGGATCATATTCCAGTATTTAGAAATACCATTTTGGATATGCTTTAAAGAGGGCTTTTATTTTTTTAAGCTTAGTGTTGTCTCAAATGCCAAAAATTGACTAAGAGGACTAAAGGTGAAACTGCCAACTTGCCATGATCCTGCAGCAGTGCTTGATTCATGTATAAATCTGTTACATTCATCTTTATGGCAGAATCATGGCCCCAGGGTAAGTTGGCAAGTCAGCAAAGCTCCTCTTCAGCTGAGAGTGAGATCTACAGTCCCGGGATGTGTATTCTTAGCGATTCCCCATGCATAATGTGAAGAATGCAAGAAGCAGGAAAAAACTTGTTAGCTGCAGTTGTGCAGCTGCAACCTCAATTTTCTTACAAGCGTGCCTAGTGTTGGCAGGGACAGGGGAGATGCTGATGGTGATGGGGTAAGACCCTTGCT
The DNA here is from genome assembly GCA_013400615.1 of Syrrhaptes paradoxus. Taxonomy (NCBI): domain Eukaryota; kingdom Metazoa; phylum Chordata; class Aves; order Pterocliformes; family Pteroclidae; genus Syrrhaptes; species Syrrhaptes paradoxus. The sequence continues at coordinate 1,673 of VZTO01022319.1, forward strand.
AGAATTTTGGATGCTTCCGTCAGGGCTGCTCCTGGATTTTTAGTGGCATAGCCAACCCTGCACCAATCACTTTGCAAGCCAACTGGGATCATGCTCAGGCTGGGGAATAATCTCTACCAGTTGCTACTGAGAGCGGTGCCACAATGAGATGCACCAAACTCTCAAACAAGCTCAGTAAGGGGACAGGGAGGAGATTCTTAGGCTAGGATTTATTCTTCTTGAGTTTTGATATCAAAATACGATTTCTAATGTGGAAGTCTTGTCACCTCAATTCATTCAAGTCATGGAGAAACATCAGCTGCAGAGAACATTTTAGCTCACCTCACATCTAACATCTAGTGGAGGAGCATGATGCTCTTGTTGCCTCTAGAAGGAGAGGAGGGGAGACCTTCCTAGTCTCGTTGTTCCAGATATGAAGCATGGTTTCAGCTATGGTTTCCATCAGTTTCAAGAGATGTAGGAATGTAAGATGCTGAGGAGTGAAAGTGTCCGTGGTCAATCAGACATGAAAAGACACTGAACGTTCAATGTTTGAATATCGTAAGGGCTAGCTGCACTTCAGTTTGATCTTTTTCTTCATGTAGTTTGTTACTTTCAACAAAGTTCCTGAAAGCAGAGTGTTCTAAATCTCTGGCTTTTGCCTTACACAGCCTTCCATTTGGAGAATCTGGCAATCATAGCAGTAAGAGATTACTCTGGCCAAACACCCATAATCAAGATCAGTTTAGTATAATTTGAAAAAAGTCAGAAAAAGACAGGACGATTTTTTAGCCTGTCCCTGGAGAGGAAGTCAAGGTGGGTTGTTATACTCATTACAGCTTCACTGTGTTTTAAGAGAGAAAGATCTCCAAAGCCCTTAAATCTAAAGGGTTTGTGCCCACCCTTTGTCTCTCTTTCTCTCATAGCACTTCAGGCAGAGATTGTTTCTTATCGTATTTGTAAAGAACTACACAAATGAAGTCACGTTCTGTGAGAGCCAGCATATACTACTGTAATTCAGATAAAACCAGAACTGTAAATGTTGCAAAATGTCAGAGTTTAGTGAAAAAATGTGATTATATCTTTTTTTTCCTCCAGAAAAGAGGCTCCAGATGTTCCTTATAATTTAACTGTGACTGACAGTAGGAACAAGACAACCACAGTAAATTACGTCCCTGATACTTTATCAAACCTGTATGGCTGGATGGTTCTCCTCTTGGATAAGGAGACTTATGCGTTGACATTTGACAACCCTTTGGTCAGCAAACAGCTCCAGGTAACACTTTTAACTTTTTTATAGTTTTGAAAGTATATCTGGAAGAGATAATCATGCCTTAATCTTTCTGGGTCATCAGAGAGGGGAAAAAAAAGTGTTAAGTGCATTGAGAAAATTTCTGTGCATTTATAGGCAGGGCTAAGATACAATGACCTAGTCCCTGAGGCTCTCAGTAGTAACTTGGAGAAGGAGGACGATTTTGGACATCTTAGATAAAGGTTCAGTGTGGTTCTGAGGAATCAACAAAATTTATAACTCCTTAAGAGATACTGAAGCATGGTTTTCAGACGGTATTATTTACAGAATCATAGAAACCTAGAACGGTTGGGATTGGAAGGGACCTTAACGACCATTGAGTTCCAACCCCGGCCATGGGCAGGGAAACCTCCCACTAGCCCAGGTTGCTCAAAGCCTCATCCAGCCTGGCCTTGAACCCCTCCAGGGATGGGGCATCCACAGCTTCTCTGGACAACCTGTTCCAGTGTCTCACCACCCTCACAGTGAAAAATTGGGGGAAGTTAATTTTGTCTGTATTCACCATCACTTTCTGCTTAATATTACATCTCTCTGCCATGTTTCCAATATGCATTTTGCAAAAAAAATGTTGCCTGTGAGGAGCACCATGCTCTTCATCATTTTATACTGCACTTCACAGAGCTCTAAGCCACAGACAGTCCTGTTTATCTTGGTTCCATCTTCTCTAGTATTCAGTGACATTTAGCAACTTCACAGCTGGGAATTACTTGTTGGTGGAACACAAGGGTCTTCCAGCTGATCTTGAGATTGTGGTGTCCTGTGGGATAAGAACTGGACAGCCACTCCAATCGCTGCCTTCATATGGACATCATAGGAGCTGTGACTGGTATCTTGACAGGAGACTGAGGAAGCTAACCTATTTGGGTAAGTGCAATACAAGAGATGCAATGTACCTTTTTGTTCCAGAATAGTGACAGAGCTGATGTCTTTTTAATTTAAACCCCCAAAACTATGTAAGGCCTTAGACACAAGGCCACCTTTCAATGGCATTTCAATAGGTGAGAGGTCCTTCAAAAAGATCAATCAGATAGATAAATCTATGCACATCGGGTCCATCTATCTGATGTCTGATCTACCAGCAAAAGGAATGCATCATAAATAGTGGGTGATGTGACATCGGTTGAATTTGGTGGTTTGGAGAGTAAAGCGTATTAAATTCTACTAATGATCTCTGTTATCAGCTGGTCCCATATCACACGTATTGTTAATAAATCATGCAATCTATCTAGGCTGAGCCCACTGAAGGCAATGGTATTACTGGACAAGAATTTAAGACACCATTGACCTTTGCTTTTGAGTATGTTGGNAAGCCCATTGAAGGCAATGGTATTACTGGAGGAGAATTTTTCTTTTTGACTGTAAACTTCAAAAGACACCATAGACCTTTGCTTTTGAGTATGTTGGCTTTGTACAGTAGACCATGAAGTGTGGTGGTCATTTCTTTTAAGAAATTCAGGTATTTAATGATATTTATTCAAGTTTCATTTGTTCTTTCAAATTTGGAACATTTTCCACAGTTCCTGTTCTCAAACAAACATTATAAGGGTTTAAGGTCTATGTGTAAAAGGTAAGGCAATGATTGCTGACATTCTTAATAACAGTAGGGCCAGGAATCACAAAAACATTTCAGTGGCTTTCAGAAGCATAGCTTGTCCTTCATGACTGTCATACAGGGAAGCTAAGGTATAAAGATGCTGATTTTCACAGAAACATAATATTTTGCCACTAATGTAATCTGCTAGTCTTAATGAATTTCTCTTGATTTGCACTGATGAGATGTCATGCAAATGGCTTTCTCATGTAGAATCTGTTTGGGGATGAGCAACTAGAACAGTCAGTGGGACAGTGGAGAGGAAAACATGGCTGGAATGAGGGCAGGCAATCCACTGAGTTTAGTCTGACAGCAATGAAAATGATCCAGTGTACATTTGAGGAGAAGTGGGGAAGCCCATACCTTAACCTCAGTCTGAGGGTCACACTTGCTGCGTCCATCTCTGGTTCTATGGCCAACTGGCATTGCACAGCTTGTGTCCGTATAGCTTTACTTGCCAATGTGACATCCATCTACAAGAAGGGCTGTAAGGAGGACCTGAGGAACTACAGGCCTATCAGCCTGACCTCGGTACCGGGGAAGATTGTGGAACGGCTCATCTTGAGTGTGCTCACATGGCATGTACAGGACACCCAGGGGATCAAGCCCAGCCAGCATGGGTTCCTGAAAGGAAGGTCGTCCTTGACCAACCTGATCTCCTTCTATGACCAGGTGACCTGCCTAGTGGATGAGGGAAAGGCCGTGGATGTCATCTACCTGGACTTTAGCAAGGCCTTTGGCACCATGTCCCACAGCATTCTCCTAGAAAAGCTGGTGGGTCATGGCTTAGACAGGAACACCCTTTGCTGGATAAAAAACTGGCTGGATGGCCAAGCCCAGAGAGTCGTGGTGAACAGAGTTAAGTCCAGGTGGCGGCCGGTCACCAGTGGTGTTCCCCAGGGATTGGTTTTGGGGCCTGTCCTGTTTAATATCTTTATTGATGACCTGGATGAGGGAATGGAGTGCTCCCTCAGTCAGTTTGCTGATGACATCAAACTGAGCGGGTGTGTTGATCTCCTGGAGGGTCAGGAGGCTTTGCAGAGGGATCTGGACAGGCTGGACCGATGGGCGGAGGCCATTGTCTGAGGTTCAATAAAGCCAAGTGCCGGGTCCTGCACTTTGGTCACAACAACCCCCTGCGATGCCACAGGCTCTGGGGTGAGTGGCTGGAAAGCTGCCCAGCAGAGAGGGACCTGGGGGTGCTGGGTGACAGCCAGGTGAACATGAGCCAGCAGTGTGCCCAGGTGGCACTGGTGAGGCCACACCTTGAATCCTGGGGTCAGTTTTGGGCCCCTCATCACAAGAAGAACATTGAGGTGCTGGAGCAGGTCCAGAGAAGGGCAACGGAGCTGGGGAAGGGTCTGGAGCACAGGGCTGATGATGAGCAGCTGAAGAAGCAGGGGTTGTTTAGCATAGAGAAGAGGAGGCTGAGAGGAGAGCCAAGATCACATCAGCTATCTACTGAAAGAATAAATACGATTTTTTTTATTAAATATCTTCACCAACGGTGTAAATTTCTTCTTTCAAACATGAAAGTCAACTGTTTACAGTTTGGATACCCTGAATTACACTTTCATAAATAAGGCAGAGAAAGGAAAGCTCAGAAGATGACACCTATTTTTTGACTTCTTACTACTGTTGAAAATAGAATAGATGATGGTCTTGGAAAGACAGAGACAAAGAGATCTGGCCAACATAGATCAGTGTTGCATCACAGATATTTTTCTGTCCTTCTCTTGCCTTCCTTTCAACTTGATTTTTTGTATGAAGAGCTGGTTGTTGTTTCATGTTTTAATACAGAGAGAAATGATCATCTAGAGTACACGAAAGGAAATTTATGAAAACACCTAACATGTATAATTCATGCTGTGAACATTTTCAGCAAGGACTTTTATAGCAGAGAGATCAATAATTCAGTGTTAGGTACCTAATATCTAATGCTGTTGGTAGGGTAAAATTCTGAAACAAAGTGAACAAAATCCTAACCCTGGTGTGCCATTTAATTTCTTTCCTAATCTCCACTGTGCAGGCTGAAAGGGTGAGGATAATTAGCCATCAGAGCAGACTCGTGGCATGTGGTGGACTTTCCATCACTCAGGGTCCTTAGATAATGCTTGGCCATCTTTTCAGAGAAATATGCTCCAGCTCTATGAGAACCTATTAGAAACCTCATGAGGTGAGATTCACGCTCTGTAGGAGGTCAGAGAAGGCTGCCACAATAGTCCCTTCTGGCCCTAAAAACCCACCAGTGCACCCACTGACACGGAGAGGACAATGCTTGAAGGTCTGGCCTTCAGAACATGTTCCTGCCTAACTCTGCAAACTGTTGGGTTTTGGGTTTTTTTTAAATTTTTTTATTTACATTTAACTATATGAAATAATTAGCCAACTAATTAATCCCGTTTACAAGCTTTGTCGGATTCTTCAGCTGTCAGTCATGCCCGAGCCCGGGGCCGGCGTTGAGTCTCAGCTCCTTCCTTCATCTGACTTGGTCTCCATGGCTACAGGCTGCATCTGCTGACACCCCACTCTCTATTTACTGCTTAATTAAGAATTTCACGCTCAGCCCTTATCTGCTGCTAAGAACAAGAACACACTGTTAAGAAACTCCAAATTTAGGCTGCCGCACAAGGAAAGCCTTTCTTGTCCTCCTGACTGCGTGGAGCCTCTTTAACTACCCTCTTGGAAACTGCGCTGCCACCCTTCAATCAAAAATCATTAAATGGGGCAGAGATAATGAGCATGTAGCATATCAAAAGGAGGATGTTTGCTTGGGCTAAGGAGGAAAAGCTGTAAGGGCCTATAAGCAGCCCGTCACTTCAAAGGGAGAAGGGGTTGATAAAGAGTCATTTGTTCCTGTTTGACTTATGTAAAAGGTCTGGTATGTCCCAGTCCCGTCTCACAGACGCGAGTCCCCCCCCTTTCTCCGTGCTCGTGTGTCAGCAGTCAGGCAGCTGGGCGCAAACAGCATCAGCCCAAGCATATAATCACTTGACTCCACGCCGACAATGGGCACTTGTAGGGGGTGGCGGAGGGAGGGCGAAGGGACAATGGGAAGACAATTATTGCAGCTGCTCGGGAGGGCCATAATTCTTCCTGCAGAAAGTCGCCGGCTCTCGCAGGGCGGAGGGGAGAGCCCGAGCGTATTAGTCATCCTCCGACTTTTGGAAGCCACTTGGCCGCGCCGGTGGGGTTTCGACAGCTGCTGGTGTAGCGCCTCTTTCCAATAATTGTACATTCTGGCAGGGGTCAACTTACTTTTGACCCTCTGCTTTTGTGCCCATCAAAAAGCCTTTTTAGGGCAAACTGTGGGGAAGTGGCAGGGGTGCGTTACATCCAAAATTAACATCGGTAAATGCGGATCAGATGCCAGCTCATTCACAAGCAGGCTCTTGATTTCACACAGCCTTTTGCTCAGACCTGCATGGGGGAGAAAAAGGGGAGAGAAGGGGAGGGAAAGCCCCATGACTGAGAAGATATTGTTATTCAAACGAAGCAGGCAGCTGAATGAAGCCACCTTGGCCAGCAGTTTGTGTCGGGCTGGGGCTTTCTCCACGCCCCCCATGCCATCGAAAATTGCTTGGCGTCACGCAAGTGTTTGTTTATCTTTAGGGGAGAAAAAAAGGGTCTGTCTAACACAAAAGGCAAGAAAATATACCGTATGGAGGGGATTAAAGGAGTTAAGTTGCCCTGATGCTTTGCACGCTTGCAGTTTTGTAAATTAGACCTCGGCATGGGACAATGCAGGGGAGAATGAATGGGGACAAATGGTTGGAATGGAGAGTGCTTCCACTGTGTGGGCTACCTATGCAATAATCTTGGCAACAAAGGTGTTCACTGCTGCCTACATGCATGAAATCCGCTTAACCAACCCATGAGTTTCTTAGAAAATAATATTTTCAGACAATTTTAAAGGAATTGGCATTGAAGGACAGATAACCCCATGTCCCTGTTGGATGCTGAGTGAGGACACTTGGGTCATCCTGTGGCAGTCATCTCTACATTGCAGCTTTTCTCTGAGGTTATTCAGTCTTTGTAGCATCATTCTGACTTTCCTGGGGCACCCTGTGTCTTGAGAGAAACATCCCTCAAAGGTCACTGATGGGCACAGAAATTGGTGCGTGGGTCTCCAAAACATAGATGGGTCGTGGTTCAGGCATGTTTCAGGAGAGTGGTCCTAACATGGCATGACCATGCTGAAGCAAAAAAACCCAAGAGAAGTAAAAAGAAATGTTACGCTGGGACATCTGGGCTATTTTTAGGAGAAATAATCCCATGTAAATGACAATAATAACATTATAAGCTTTTTAAGTCTGTTACAAATATGAGCATATGGTGCCACAGCGTGGCACTGCTCCTTGGTTAAGGTCTCTGGGCAATTCTGGAATTGGCTTAAAACCAGAGAAATGTTGTCTCCTTTTTGTTCACTTCTGAAATGTTTAAACAATTTTCTTTTGGAATGAAACAAAGTGTTGGCTTGCTCCATCTCCAGATTTCTCTTGCCTTTTTTCTCAGATTGAAGTGCTTGACACAAATGTTATTGAAAACATCACTGAAGGGATTATCAAACTTTTTATTTACCCCAAATACACTTTTCGGTAGACACAACTTTTATGGAGACGGGTCATCCTGCTGACTTTGCTCAAGCTACTCATGTGTGAGTTGTTAAGAGGGCCTGAGGCTCAACCTCGTATTACTGCTGTGTCAGAAGCAGGTCTGCAGTTTCCATAGTTCTTCAAAAAAATAATTTGATTACACATATTGTCTTTTCTAAATGCCTAAAGAATGATCTCACTTCCATTACACTCTGCGGGTTTCTGTAATTGCTTTGTGTAGGGGAAAAAACAGGCCCTTAAGAATGTTTGTTTCTAATATTAAAATACAGAAAATAAATAAACAAACATATTTTCTGCAGCCTTATTGCTCAGGGGTAAAGGAGAATCCTAGGTGAAAGACCTAGAGAATGGAGTTGATTTGTTTGAGAGGACTGGTTGTACGAGCATGGGTCTAGACAAAACTCACCCTACATCAGTTGTTTTAGGTCTGTTGACCAGATGCAGGCTGCTCAGCAGCCTCTGTGAAATGAAATGTCATTTCTTAGCAAAGTGGTACCCTTTGCAATGGACATAAAGAGAAAAATCAGCCTTCTCCTGGAGGATGAGCTCCTGTCCTTCTGGCATGGCAGCAGAGGGACCAGAGAATGTAGCAGTTAGAGAAATGATGAGATGACTCTACAATCCCAGCAGGGATGGTCTTACGACGATGCGATCTCTGCAGGAGGAATTTCATACCTTCACCTCTGTCTCTGCAAATATTAATCTACTGTAAGGAAGAATCAGTGTCCAACAGCNACCTTCTGGAGGATGAGCTCCTGTCCTTCTGACATGGTAGCAGAGGGACCAGAGAATGTAGCAGTTAGAGAAATGATGAGATGACTCTACAATCCCAGCAGGGATGGTCTTACGACGATGCGATCTCTGCAGGAGGAATTTCATACCTTCACCTCTAGTCACCTTAATTCAATGTTTCTGTAAGGAAGAATCAGTGTCCAACAGCCCAAATATTTTTTATTTTTCTTTTACATCTCTTTTCACTGCAGTGTCCCCATGAACCAAATTTCTGGGTACCACCTGTAACAGTCCCTAGTAGAGGATGACAAAATATCGGGTCTCGGGTTCTCCAGTTTCTAGAGATGTGTCTCACTGCGTTGTGGACTGTGTTGTCTAAAAGTTTTGATTTCCCTGTGATGTATGTTAGCCCAATTGATGTTAAATAGCATGGAGTTGCTTGTTATTTGTAAGTCAGGCTATTGGAGCCATTTATCCTAGTTTCAGCCCTTCCTAATATCCACGGGCAAAACTCCCCATCACTGCAAAGCTGATAAAAGACTGAGTTGCTCCTCCTTCATGTTCACTCAAGGAGCCCTGAACCAGAAGAAAGTTACCGGGAGTATCCTTAAGAAGACCTATATTTATGATTCACAGCCCAAACACCCAGGAAGAGCTGTAATAAGACAGAAAATTGATGAGCCTTATAAAGGTTTTATACAACTAAACCCTGGAGCCTTATAACTACATTTTGCGCAGAGTCACCTTAATTCAATGTTTACTAATGACGTCCTTCATCCGTATTGCCTATATCTCTTCCTGTCCTGTACTGAAACACTGATAACGTACTCGGCAGCAAAACAAAACAACCAGAAGGACTCTGTCACTATAGTCTTGATTATTCCCAAGGCCTGTATCTCTCCTGTTTTAATCAGCTTTTGGGAGTATTTGTGGGAAATGGTGATAAAATATTACTGATTCACAATGGTTGCACTTTATACCCCATTGACATCAATAATTATGCAAGTTGCAGGGCTGTGTAGAATTTAATCCCTGATTCCTGCACCTGTGTGGAGGGTATAAATGATTTATAATGGTCTGGATTGTCATGCTCTGTGGTTGGGTGACACTTCAAATATGAGAAACTTTTATCCTTGCCCTGACTCTGGACATGACTGCATGAAGTTAATTCCTAACAGTTCCTTTCTTCACTGGGTAAGAGGGCTGAACCCCTTTCTGAAGTCTATATAGCATATTGATCAAGTTTTATGTCCCCTCAGGATTTAATTAGATCAGTTTTTATCTGAACAATACAGACATTCTTAATGAGGTGATTGCACTGTAGTGCCTGCAAAATTAAGGAAAAAAACTCAACTGAACAAAAAACCCAAACCAGACAAAACATATTTATTGAAAAAGGATGGTGTCAGGGCTTGGTTCTCTCACTTTTCCTCAGACTGATGTAACATTCCTGATTTTCCCTGCTCTAAGTGAGAAGAGAAGGAGGGCCACCATAACCATAAAAGTACCCATAGAAGAGCATTGTCTAAAAACCACATGAACTCTGTGTCAAAGACTTTAAATTAGCATCTTCATGTCATTCTTTCTCCTCAAAGGTTCACCTTGTGGCCACCCACAAGATATGATGCTGTTCAGTTTAAGCTCTATGGGATGGTTTGGGGCAGATTGGCTTGACTGAGATATGGATGAGATCAGAGCTACCGTTGGGAGAGAAGGTGTCACTGAAGAACAGGGCTGAGGCACCTGATTACTAATTAATCAGACATGAGAAAAACCTCATGGAATCAGTTTCTATTTAATTATGGAAGGCTCATTTGGCATAGGAGCATATGCTGCCAACTCAATCGAGTGCTTTCAACTGACATCAAATAGTAATTATCAGAAAGAATCAAGTTTTTTGATTATTCATACTAATTTATTGAACACTTAAAATTAATGAACCTCAGTTATTTTAAATTTGCTCAGTTGCACTGGGAGAAAAGGAGGGAGACAGGGAAGGATGGTTCTCACAATTTAAAAGTACAGAGACTTGTTTAAAGATAAAATAAGTAAATTACAATATGGCATGAAATCCCACCGGTGGGTTGATACACACGTAGGAAAGTTCCTGGCGTGTTCTGGAACTGAGGAAAGTTCTGACAATAACTTCATTTATACAATTCTTATATCACCAAAAAAATCTTCCGATGACATTTTAGGGTCACCACAAGGGGTTTGGCAGTGGACAGGAGATTTATCTGTTTGTCAGAGCGTTTCTATTTTAACCAACGCTTGTTCCAGTCTGGTGACTGAAAGGAAGTGCCTTTGTATGCCAGTGGGGATGAAGAGGAGGTAGCCTTTTAGCTCGGTCTGAAGCAGTTTTCTCCTGCTCCTCTTCGTTTGATTTGCATTATCCTGGCCCTTCCCCTGCTGACAATATACTGCCACAAAGGTTACAACTGTGATAATTGCTTTTGACCTCTTTTCACAGTAGAGAACACAGGGTCCCTGTCTTCAGTCTATAAAGTCTGACTAATTAAAGCATCTCTTTCAGATACCAGATTTGGGAGGAAAAAAAAAAAAAATCAAACCCAAACTACAAAACAAAAGCTGTAATTCGCTGTTTGAGCCAGTTAATCCGTTATGCATTCAATGGTGTAATATCACTGGTCTTGGTGGAACTGCTGTGGATTTATAGTGGGGTAAATGAGATTCATGTGCCAGCCTAGAATTTCTGATTGTTGAATGTTGGTTTTTTTCCAGCTATTTTTAGCTATTTCTAATGAGTTGTCTTGAGAACTTCCATATCTGTGAATTAGAATGTGTTTGTTCAGTCCTTTCTGAAAGTACAAAAAAAGACACAAATGCATAGAAAACATGTATAGCTATTCTCAAAAAAAAATCTTTTTGTTCAGAATATAAAATGCTGTCAGAAAACCACAGGTAGCAACTGATTTACTATGATTTTTGTTGTTAATCTGTAAGGCCTTGATGTAACTCCCTATATTTCTGTGTGTTCAGTCGCAGGACCTGACTTAATTTGGGTCACACTGAAAGAGAAGGAAAGAACGGCTTTACCTACCCCAGGTGCGTGATCGCCTGTGTCTGAAAAGCTCGGTCTGAGAGTCACACCATTGCTTTTTTAGTACTTTTCCAGAAATAGATCGCTATTTTTTCACTTCAATATTTTGTACATCTATCAGCTCAACAGGGGTTCTTGGCATTCGTTTAAGCATTTCATTGAGCCATATCTACCATTGCTCATGATAAATGCATGATTCCACCGTGTAAAAGACTATAAACTTTCGTTAAGAAATACCATAGCAGATCAGAAAGGTCATGGAGAATGTAAGACTGCGGTGTATTTTAGTGCTCTGTAGTGATCCTACTATAATAATCTGACATTACTGCACGTGTCGAGTCAGGCAGAAAAATACACCAGAGAAAAGGGACACCTCCAAAATTTGGTTTTTGTTGTGTAGCTGCCTTGCTGCCTATTAACAATAATAATAATTTATGTGGCAATAGGGTTTAGAGATTTTTTTGCAGATTTTTTTCCCCCTGACCAAATGAGTCATGGAAAGACAGACCGAAGCTTGAAGAGCTCCACCTGGGTTTAATTTCTCTGTGTTTTCCTGTGCTGGCAGTGGAGGTTTTTTCTATTCCACGATGTTATTGAGCAGGGTTTAGCCCCCCGCCAAACTTAGGCATCAGCTTGCCCCTGTGTTTTCAATAGCTAAGGAAGGTCTCCTCAAGAATAAATGCCAGGATTTCCTTTACAGTGGTAGGACAGAGGTAGATGCTTGTAGAGGCCTCCAGAGGGAGGCCCTGCCTGCGATAGTTTAGGGCTGACTAAACCCAGTGCCCAGGGTTTCCCCCAAAGGCTCTCTTTCCTCTCCTGATGGCAGGGCAAACTTAGGCAATTTATTTATAAAGACTGGTTCATTAGCTGTTAAGCCTGTTAAACACCTATATTTTGTGAATACAGTCTCTCCCGGTATTTTCCTGATGTTAAAGCTCAGAAATGTCCTTTCGGATTGAGCTGAAAAATGAATCTTTGGGGAACGAGCAGGAGTTGCCACGTGTCTCAGTCAAGCTCCTTTTCCAAGGCAGATCTTAATCACCCCTTGCCATGGGAAGACCCTGGCTTTTCTGAGGGCTATCAAGCTTGTGAGAGTTGATAACTCATTTTAAATTTTTTTTTTAAATTTTAAAAATTTTTCACACTTTGTGAAGGTACAGAAATTCCCATACCCTGGGAATTCAGTCTGCTTTCTAGAATACTGGGAGAGAAAAAATGCGTGAGAAGAGCTGGCACATTCTGGTAGGGTTAGTTACCATTTTGACCATCTGGTTTTGCCACCAAGCACAGGTGATTGGCTTTTATTTTCATTTGTTCATCTTAATTTTCTTTTCAAAGTGCTGAGAGCTTTGGATGGCATAAATGAAAATAATGGAGTAATTGCTTATGAAGCATATTCACAAGGTGTAACGTAAGCTAAGTATGACAAACCTCAAGATTTACTTTGCTTTTTATGGGTCCCAAAGAATTTGAATATGTTTCTTTCAGTTATCTCTCTGCCCTTTAACTTTGAAAACATGGTCCTGAGAGATCTTTTTCCCATCAGTCAGCTTCCTCTAAGGATAGAAGATAACAAAGGGCACTTAGTGTTTCTTCCTCAGTGACAAAAGGAGGATGTTAATGCCACAGATGCTTGACTATCAAAGAAATGGTAATTCTCCCAGCTACTGAAAATGATAATTCTGCCTTTGCATGTCCTGTTTTGTAGTTCCTTCTGATGCAGTCTTGAAATGGTCGCAGCCAGAGACATGGAATGATGTGGAAGAAGGCTGGGGTGGATCCAAGGGCAGCATCCCTGGTCCTGGGGAAGACGTCATCATCTTACCTAGTAAGGAAGGAAGGAAAGGTGTTTAATTTCTGTAGAGGTTCTGGGGTCTGTTTACACTAGGATATGTCTTTGTCTTGCAACATGGGCTCTGCGGCACTAGTGTCCATTCTAGTGTGTGCAGGACACCGCATTTGTTCCTCGACACTTTGAAATCTTGGCTACAGTACAAAAGTGCGATTTTTGGAAGAGAATGATCATTCCTTTCCAGTTACACACAAACACACACACTTACTCTTACTGATATTCAAGCTTAAGTATATGCAGGGACTTTATTTCAGGAGCAGAGAATCTGCAAGACACAGCTCACATCTCTTGACTCACCTCTCTGTGTTTTGTGCAGGAAGCATATTTTGCATTTCCACAATTGTACCACCTTCAATTTTATTTTCTTGTTGCATTTCCTTCTATCAATGATAATCTCTCAAGCCATTTACAGTGGATGCCTCCTAGACATTTTAGCCTACATGTATTTCTACCTCAGACCTGAGTTACATTTAAATCCCAACTCAGCTTACAACCTTGTTGCGTGAAAAACCTGAATTCTAGCAAATACATTAGGCAACGTGCAATGAAATCTGGAGAAAAAAAATTGTGATAACCATTTTACATAACAGCTGACACTTCCCTGATCAGGAAGTTGGACTAGATGAGGTCCAACTAGATGAGGTGGTATAGGGATTCTCTTCAGCATACTGGTGCCTACTGGTTGGGAGGCAGCAGGGTGGTGGTTGGACTGTTAGACATGATCTGTGTTTTACCACGGGCTGGAATGTCCTCTGCCTATGAGCAATTGAGGGACCAGGACAGTAAGGGTTGCCCAAAACCAGAATGCAAGTTGTTGCCTGAGCAGGGTGAGACCCTGGGAGTTCCCAGTTCTGAATCACCGTGTTCAGCTGCTTCAGGGTGCTCCACAGTGCACAATAAAACTGTCTCTGCTCTTCAGAGCAGCTTTCTTGAACAGCAAAACCACGACAAAACACCTAACGACTGAAAACAAAAAAAAAATGATATGTGAAATGCACTACCTGCTTCAACCTGTGGAGAGCAGTACTCTGGGACTGTCTTTTTCCTATCAGTGATAAAAATCTCTTAGCTCTTAGCGCTAGAGTAGATATGTGTGTTTAGTTGGTGAGCAGAAATTATTCTCTCCAGTGTCTTTCTGGAATTATCCTTCAGTTTTAGCCCAAGAACATGAACACAAACCTTCTATCACCCAATCTATTTTGAAAGAGAATGTTCAATTGCATGTCTACTTTTTTCTGATCACACTCCCCCTACTTTTTTTTTACTCTTCCTCTTCATTCTTGCTAGCTTGGAGGTGTCAAAACACTTACTGGCAGTGGGAGTCAACAGGGTGCAGGGTCTCAAATTGGTGTCACAGTCGTCATTGGTATAATAAGGGCACCGGATGTGTTGCTCGAATTAAGGCACCTAAAAGGTAGCTAGGCAAGATGAATTTTCAGTCCATTTGTCATACCTTGCTTTGCTGCCACAAGCATGTATATGAATTTCCAGTTGCAAGAAAGTCAACCCTTTGCTTGGGTCCAAAATCTAAAATGAAATCAACAATTTTAAAATTTATGTTTAATCGTGGCATTTTATGGATGTTTCCCTTCCCATTTCCACTGGCTTGTGCATATCCTGCTAAACTCAGAATGACTCTGGACGGCTACAGAAAAGTGAGAGTTTGTTATCACGAGAACAAACATTCTGCAAACCACCCAAAATCTGTGTTGCTGTACACACCAAAATCAGTTTTTGTAATTTGTTCCTGGCAAGATGCAGCTGTGTCTCACTCTCCACTGTCTTTTAGTTACTTATAATTGTCTTCTGGGAGCCACCCCTAATGGTTTTCAGGTTGAAAGCNTGCACACCTTCTAGTCTCTCAGTCATCAAGGAAGCCATATCAACCCTGACTTACCATGCAACCTTCGTTCTTCACAACCAGTTCTCTAAGGAGCCTCCATCCATTACTGCTGCCTCTGCTTTATCCTACTTTTTATCTATCTCCTCAATTGCTGCTCAGGTTATTTACTATCCTGCCCACAGAGACAGGAAAGTGCTAGCCATCTATCATACTCCTCACAGTCGTCATTAGTAAGATAAGGGCACCGGATGTGTTGCTCGAATTAAGGCACCTAAAAGGTAGCTAGGCAAGATGAATTTTCAGTCCATTTGTCATACCTTGCTTTGCTGCCACAAGCATGTATATGAATTTCCAGTTGCAAGAAAGTCAACCCTTTGCTTGGGTCCAAAATCTAAAATGAAATCAACAATTTTAAAATTTATGTTTAATCGTGGCATTTTATGGATGTTTCCCTTCCCATTTCCACTGGCTTGTGCATATCCTGCTAAACTCAGAATGACTCTGGACGGCTACAGAAAAGTGAGAGTTTGTTATCACGAGAACAAACATTCTGCAAACCACCCAAAATCTGTGTTGCTGTACACACCAAAATCAGTTTTTGTAATTTGTTCCTGGCAAGATGCAGCTGTGTCTCACTCTCCACTGTCTTTTAGTTACTTATAATTGTCTTCTGGGAGCCACCCCTAATGGTTTTCAGGTTGAAAGCCAAGCCATGGGTCTGCTTCTGGTATGTTGTGCATTACTGGGTAATTCCTTTCAGCCCCAAAGAACAATTTTAGAGTCTTATAAAAACAATTAATAAATGTTTAGTGCTCGTTTCTAGTGTGACGAAGTACAGAGGAAAACTTTTGGTCCAGGCCTGACACTGTGTTGAAATTTCTGGATGAATGTGGATTCCCGGAGCCCACTGAAGAGCTCAGGCACTGCCTAAACTTAGCTCATGAAGGCTTCAATTTGCCTATTTAACAAAATAAACAAAATCACATCCCTAGGGCTGCCTCATGGACTGGACCCACAAAAGTTTGAAGAGCTAGAAGATACCTCTATTAACAAAATTATTAAAACACAGGTTTTTCTGTTGCTGCTTAGTGTCTGCTGGACATGGAGAAAGTGCTTTTTGGAGAGTTTGGAAATTGGAGTTGTGTACTAAGTTATTTCATTTGTCGCCCTGTTTTGAAAGCATTGGTGAGACTTCAAGAGTTCATAGACTTCTTTGTACAAGGATGAATTTCACTTGCAGCAGAGGTGGGTCCCTCATGTTAAAATGACTTTTAGTGTTGGTGTGTCAGAAGTACCCTGTGTATCTGTCTCCAGATAAACAGTATAAGTCTCTTCCAGCCCCAGCTGGAAATCTTTAGCTCAGGCTGCAACAATTTGTGCTTTTATCTCTGGAAGTTCATCCTCCAGAGCCGCAGCCATCCCACAAGGACCTCTCATACGCATCAGCCCTCAGCAGTCACACCACCTTGAAAAACAAGCTGGATGAATTTAGTCATGCTGTTCTGGCGGCCAGCAGCGGCATTAGCTTCCCAAGCCCTTGGATTTTCAGGGCTTTGGTCTATGGTTTTGAGTGTGACACACTCCCAAAGCAGCGCTCTCTGGGTGGAAGAAAAAGTGTTATAATTCCGGGCGATGGAATGCTGTTTTGAAGGGTATTGATATGATATCATGTAGCCTCTGGCAATTTCTCTCTTCTTTTTTTTTTTTTTTTTTTTTTTTTTTTTTTTTTTTTTTTTTTTTTTTTTTTNGAATTCACTCTGTTATTCATTTTCTGATTTTGATTTTCTTTGAACTTTTTCTGTTTGAAGACATGAATGCTGAAGTACTGTATCTCATATAATAGCTCGTCTGTTGTGCCTGATTTCCATTCAATGGCATGCTACGGTGTTTTTTATAACGATGCGGTTGATCAAAGGCATTTCGTGTCATTGCCGGAGTCATTAGTGACTTCTCGGTATTGTACGGCTGAACATTAAGACTGTGGCATACCTGTGAGCTTTTGTGCGAGGAAAGTATACGTATAATGAAACGTAGCCCTGTTTTCAGGCTGAAACTGTGGCTGCTGAAAGTGGTTGCTTGCTATTATACAAATGTCTTCATGGGAGGAAAACTGACTCCAGTTTATCTTTCTCTGAAGGTAAATCCCTTGAGCTCAGTGGCCTCAAGTTTCTGATTTTAACCCTTTAGTCATCATCTCCCTTTATGACATAAGCGAGTGTATTCTGCAAGAACCGCGTAAGGAAGTCTCCTTTGAATCTGTTTACTTTTCTCTTCGAGTATGGAAGGACTTTTTTTTCCTCAAAGGAGTGTTCTGTTGTTTCTACAGAGCAACATTTCATCCTCTGAGGGCTTCACACCCCAAGCATCGTACCCCGGAGTGTTGTTCTTTTAAACTAAGGAAACTAGAGGTTTGCAGAGATATCTCTGAACGGGGGAATTTCTTACTCCTGTGTTTCAAGGCTCACATGTGTGATGCTACAGTTACAGAGCAGTCAGCATTTCCTTTATAAAACCTTTTTTAGAAAGATGTGCAACTCAGCAAAAATATCTGTTCTAGACTGAAACTTGACATATAAGTGGTATGCCTAGGAGCACTTCTTCTTTTCCCTGTAAAAATGTTTCACTCTGTGTTTGATGAATATACTTACAGCCTTTGTCAGCTGCAGATTTTTGCCACATTCTTGAGCTATGATTTCACAAACTAAGTTCCCCTTCTGTCTGAGAGATATCATTTTAACAATATCTTAATATCTTCCCCCTTATTCTCTTCTCTCTGTTTTGTATCCCCACATACTGTGCCTTCATTTCTCAGCTCTGCAGGGCATAGGATCATACCTGTCCTGTAAAAAGGTTATAGACAGGAGTTTCTTCATGCCTGTAAAAATTTATCAAGTAATAACAGTATGAGATTTAGGGGGAAAAAAAGATCATAGTTACTCTGTAGAGACTTATTACATCTGAATGCTGTGAAAATTTTGCATGCTTGAAAGATGCTTCACACCAAGGATGGAGGGAGCATTCTTAAAGGGAGAATTCTTAAACCCTTGGTTTTGGGAAAAAGACATTCCCTGTGTTACCTATTACATGGTCATTTGTGTCTTCATCCAAAGCAGCTGATAATGGCTATAGGCAGAAGCAAAACTGTGAAGCAGCTGATCTACTTCTCGAGACACTTCATGGCTCTTCCTATGTTCCACACCAAAACTGTTTCAAGTTTCTCACTGCTCTGTCAAAATCCATTGGAAAGTATGTGTGTTCCTTAATATCTCCTCTTTATATCTCTGTGCTTCGCAATAAATGCTTATGAGATCAACAAAAATCACAGAAAATCTCTCAGTAGGATTTGGCAGCTGCCATTATGTTGAATATTCATATTTTCTGCAAGCTCTGTGAAAGTCACAATTAGATCACCTCATTGAAACCTTTATTAGGGAAATACCTTGCTTTTCCTTCTTCCAGGAACATCCACTGACTCAGAGATGCACCATACCAGGAAACCATTGCTCTTGTCCATAACGAAAGGAGATACAAACCACAATCTGAGGACCTGAGCTGTTTTCCAGTTCAATCAACTGAAAAGCTCCCAGTGACATCAAAGAGTTAGATGGGCCCTGAGGGTGGAATTCACCTTTGTGGGGTGGGCTGCCTCTAAATGATGCACCATTGACGTCTGTCCTCATGCCCTACTTGGAAAGCTTTAGTGGCATTTAAAAGGTTCACAGGCTGCAGACTTGCAGCTTTAAGAGGCAGCAGTGATGTTGTAATTGTGCTCGATCAACGACAGTCCCCACTCTGTTCTGTGATATAAAGATGTGCTGCTTGTTTTGTCCTTAAGGATCTCAGGAAATGGTGCTTCCCTCGGTCACTGCTAACTAAATTGTTAATAGAGAATGAGTAGTCCTGTGAATAAAGAATTGGAGTATCATCTAGGTCGGAAAAGACCCTTAAGATCAGTGAGTCCAACCACAAACCTAACACCTTCATGTCCATCACTAAACCATGTCTCTAAGCACCATGTCTCCACGTCTTTTAAATCCCTCCAGGGATGGTGACTCCACCACTTCCCTGGGCAGCCTGTTCCAATGCTTGACAATCCTTTCAGTGGAGAAATTTTTCCTAATATACAACCTAAACCTCCCCTGGTGAGATTTGAAGTCGCTTCCTCTTGTCTTAGCACTTGCCACTTGGGAGAAGAGGCCAACATCCACCTCACTGCAACCTTCTTTCAGGCAGTTGTAGAGAGTGATAAGGTCTCTCCTCAGCTTCCTCTTCTCCACACTAAACCACCCCAGTTCCCTCAGCCACCGCTCACAGGACTTGTGCTCCAGACCCTTCACCAGCACATTGTGTTGGTGTAAGTTTGGGGGTCCTCTTGGTTGGAAGGGAAGTCATGGGCTTTTACACACAAAACCTGAGAGCAAAGCCAAACTGCCGGAAGGGAAAAGTGGTGACAGGAAGTGAGCAGAGGTGGTTTGTGCTGTGTGGCTTCAGCTTGTCACCCCAGTTGCCCCTGTTAACAAGGTGGGGACCTGCAGGCACTCTGTGCCATGCAGCACCTATTTGACATCGTTGTATTTCTTCATTTCTGCCAATCTTCTTGTCTTCAGTGCCATGAAGGAAAAAAAGCTGTCTGGACACAGCTTCACTTGCTCCCATTTCATTGCATTGGGTGATCAAGACTTTAATAAACAGACCCAGATTCACCTAATAAGACCAACACGTCTCTCACCTGCTGCCCTTCACATGCATTCTTAAAAGTTCAAACAGCATTTGATGAGACCGAAGTATGCACAATATCATTGTAGATATGATCTTATTAATTCATACAGCCACACCATAGAGCATCAGCTGTGGAAGAGGCTCTGCTTGTGGAAGCTGCACAAACACACTGCTCCAGTGGTTCTAAGCAAAACCCATCTAAATAAAGCCAAATTCAAGCAAAGGTAGCATTCTTCTCCCACTTTCTGGCAAACAGTGTTGGTGGGCTGACGTTGTTCTAAACAACCCTCTGCTTTGTTTCTCAGACCGGACCATCCTGGTGGATACGGCTCTTCCCCCTCTGAGAGGTCTCTACATCCTGGGGACCCTCGAGTTCCCCAGCAACTCCAGCAATGTCCTGAGTGCAGCCTGTATCGTGGTGGTGGGGGGTACCCTGAAAGTGGGTAAGTAAGTGAGCAGCATGTCTTCTGGATGGCTGGGGGTTTTTTCTGCTCTTGATAGAGAAAGTGGGAAAAGAGACTGTATAGTGCCATGATAAACATGCTGGCCATCCTAATGCCACATCTCTATCTGGGTGTCTGCAATGTGGACACTCAGAATCCATGTTAAGCATGATGATTATCCACTGGAGCTAATTACCTGTTAATTTAAAAGCAATATATTACAAATACTGCTGTCCTCACCCACTGTAGTCAATGGCAAAACTCCTGATTTCAGTGTGGCTGAGATTTTATCCGATATTTGTAAAAATCCTCCCTACTTCAATGTTGCTTTACGGGACAGTAATTCCTCAGGGAAGGATCTACCTCTGTGTTCAGGCAGTGCCTGGTGTCTGTGAGCATAGTGAGATACTTTCTAGGTGGCACAGAAGTATTTAAAGCCAACATAGACAATGTCAAGGAGAATCCCCAGAAACTAAACTGGGGATGGAACTGGCACGTCTAGATTCAGCACATTTATTCCTCTCATCCCTCTGTACAGATGGTCACCACGACTTCAGTGAGTTACCACCTTGCCCCTATTTCTGGTGGTTTCAGAGTCCCCAATGTCACTGGGACTGTTCCACGTTTGATCTGTGTTTTTCCACACAGAAGTAATTACTCACATAATTCCTTTTAAATATCAAGGTTCCTGAAGCCAGGCATCATATTTATTTACAGGAATCCTTAGGACGCTGGGATCACATTGTTGATCACTGCTTGACCTTTCTCAAGATTGGTTTCATGAACTTTAAAAAGAGAATTTGTTTGTGTAATCACCTCCTGAGGAAGTCTGCTCCAATATTTGTTTGTTGTTAATCTCAAGGGACTGCTTAGTTAATACAGTTCTGGCCAAAAGAGTTATTTCGCTGCCTCTTGTTTTTCTTTGGAAAAAGGGCTTTGAAAGCCTAATCTGGGAGGTTAATATATATATAGACATACTTAAAATAGTCTCAGCCATTTCCGACTTACATTCTCTTGCAGTTTAAATGTGGTTTCATATTGGCTTTTTAAAAAAATCATGTGCTCATTGCTAAAAACACTTATTAAAAAACATTGAGGCACTTCTTTGCTTCAGAAACTACCCTCCAGCACATCTGGGAGTAGTAATGATATTAAAAGCCAAACAGGTATTTGCAGCTGTTGAATCTTAGTCCAGCACCTCCTGGAGAGCTATCCTTGCTCTAGTTTCAGCTGTGAGATGATAGGTGGGTAGAGGCTCTGCAAGTCTCCCACATCTTTTCCTGTCTTCTGTGCTTGATTATAAAACTGGGAGTGCATGCTTTTTTTTCCCTTCTTCTTTCTCTTCCCATGTGTTTGAGGCCTAAAGGTAAGTTCTTGGAGCCCATCTGTCCAATCCTGACTGTTCCGTGCCCGAAGGAAAAATTTTGAAGCCCATCTGTCCAACCCTACCACACCCTCAAGAAATCCTGACACAAAATAGATGATGAGACAGTTTAGTAAACAGATTTAATAGTTGTGGACATCAGCACTCAGCATTGCCTGAGCAGGATCTGAGGTTGGCATCATGGGAGCCAAATCCCCAGGTCCTCCTTGTTCTCCAAGTTCTCCGTGACACCTTCTCTTCAGCATGGCAATCTTTGGTCACACGCTGTTGCTGTTAATTCAGTGGTCCAGGCCAAAGACTTTCTCATAGAGCCCTGAGTATTTTGTTCACTTAAACTGCTAGAGAACAATAATAAGGTCTCAAAACAAATCTTACTTGGACTTTG
>VZTO01022320.1:0-18390 GCA_013400615.1 Syrrhaptes paradoxus
TGCCAAGGACTATGGTAACACAGTGGATGCACCTGCTAAAAATTAATGTAGCTCTACAAAAGGAAGAAAATGGGAAGACTGAAAATTATAAAATAAAGTAAAAACTAATAGCACCGTAATATAGAAAAGATAAATTTAGATGAAGGTGAAGGATGAAAAATATTTGAACTGAATCAATCCCAAAAAAGAGCATTGACACCGAGCGTAATAATATTTCTGATATCACTCATGACAGTTGTTATCTTTTGAAAAATGAAAGTAGATAGCAATTTTCCTTTGAAATGTACTCTGATTCTTCTGACCCCCCCAAAATAATATAGGGAAGGAAATAAATAAATCTGTTCTTACTTTAAAATGCACGTTAATTTCTCTAGTTCTGTGTATTTAAGTAGTGACCCCTTTTACCAGGAGAAAAATAAAATCTCCATGTGCAGTTTTCCTGGAGCAGTTACAGTCCTAGCAAAAGAAGATATTTTCTTGAACTTTATGCTTCTCAAGTAAAGAGAATTAAGCTCAGAATCTTCTTAAGAAATGCTTGAAAAACGAAGTGGTTTGAGGTTTAACAGACAAGGTTAAGAAGAGATTGCCATGAATAAAAGAGCTTGTAGATGAAAGTTCCTGAAAACATACCCGTTGAAATTGGTTATGCAATAACCAACAGAGAGAAAGAGAGAGAGAAATAAATGACTGAAGACTGTGAAATTAAGAGAATGGATAAAATATCAAGTAAAAAAAAAATAGCAGCCTTCATCTAATTTGTATTACAAAAATGCAAGGGCTAGAGATGTACTTTTGTAAACAAAACATGAAGCCATGAGCTGGTGGAGATAACTCCTATTTTTTATGCTCTCACTGAAAGAAATACATTAGGCTCACCCTGCTGAGCTAGCAGCCTTTGAGAGCACATTAGACAGGCTGGCGAGTTTGCTTTGCAGGCAGATTTTCCAAGGTTCATCCATCTGCAAGTTTAATTTGGCTCTCTGCTACAGCCTTTGCGATGTAGGAAGGCTATATTCACAGCCAGGTCTTACCTCCTCAGTTTTGTATTCAAATCTTAAATTGATTAGTTACTTTAGGCCTTAAGTCCCAGATCTGGCATATATTTATGAACCACTGATCTGTAGAAGGTTATTTCTACAGCAAAGACGGTAATGTAGTTTTCAGCTGAAATATGAAATCTGATTCTGCACTAAAACAAAAAATGTTTCTGTATGACTTCTATACTGATCATGTCTCAAAAGCGCACGAGATTTTCTTTTTGCTTAATGGCTTCTTTGTTTTTTTCAGTGGAATTTGTAAACTATTTGTAAAATATTTCAGCTGTCAACACATTCTCTGTGGGTGTTTTCGGTTGTTTGGTTTTTTTTCTCTTTCTAGTAAGATCTGCTTTTGGATTTAACAGAGGAAAATGGTTGTGACAAATGATCAATGGCTGAATGGCTGAGCCCAGAAAGCCCAACTGAGGCATGAATTTTTTTTTTGTTGTTGTTTTCTTTATGATAAATAGGTAGAAGGAAGGAAATCAGGATATCTGGAGACAACACAGAATTTCAGCGTGACTGAATTGGAAAATTCATTCTGAAAGTTTACAGTGTTTTAAACTTTGGATCTCGTCTGTTGTGTTTGATCACTGAGAACCATTACCAAAGACAGTCTACTGAGTTTACACGGCAAGGTTTGGGCAGCAGGTGTGTGAGTGGGTGCTGCAGGGCTGGCTTCTGTGAGAAGACACCAGGAGCTGCCTCCATATTGGACCGAGCCAGTTGCAGCTGGCTCCAAGATGGACCTACGGCTGGCCAAAGCCGAGTCAATGAGCGATGGTGGTTGTTCCTCTGGGGTAATGTATTTAAGAAGGGTTGAAAACCTGCTCCACAACACTGTGAGACTGGAGTGAAAAAAATGTGAGAGAAATACCCCTGAAGATGCCAAGGTCAGTGAAGAAGGAGGAGGAGGAGGAGCTCCAGGTGCAAGGGCAGAGACTCCACCGCAGCCCCTGGAGAAGACCACAGTGGAGCAAATATTCACCTGCAGTCCATAGAGGACCTAACACCAGAGCGGGTGGATATGCCCTGAAGGAAGCTGCAGCCTGTGGAGAGCTCAGGTGCTGCAGTTCTACACAACACTGCTCACTCTCCTTCCACCCTCCCTCCTCCCGGGGATGGGGGAGAGAATTAAAGGGGTGAAGGGAAAAGAGACTTGTGGGTTGAGATAAGAACAATTTAATAACTAAACTGCAATAATGTTGAAAATAGTAATAATGATGATAATATAAAAATGAGTGATACACAGTGATACTGCTCACCACCTGATACTGGCACAGCAGAGAGGCTGAAGAGTCCTTGACTGTCCTGGCAGCAACTCTAAACATCAGTATGTTATCAGCCTTCTGCAACTGTTCCTGTAACTAAACTTTCCTGATTCTGTTTCTTCCTGCACAACACTGTTTTGTTAGCAGTGATTGTGATTCTCCTAATACTTCAGTTTTCCTAAATTATATTTTGTTGCTCTATCACTTGTTTAAATAAGAATATGCTAAACCCTCTGACATTATCCAATAATTCGAGCTGCTGAAGTGTCAGTTTATACTAGCAGAAATATACAAATACTTTTGAAACTTTTGCATTTATTACTAGTAATTCAGTTTATTACTGGTCTTGCTTAAAATGCCTCTTTATTACTGCTCCCAGAATAAGAAATGCAGTGATATGACCGTTAATAGAAATTACATATGCATTACATACTTTAGAAATTTATGATTTAACCCATCTATGAAAGAATATC
Source organism: Syrrhaptes paradoxus (assembly GCA_013400615.1). Taxonomy (NCBI): domain Eukaryota; kingdom Metazoa; phylum Chordata; class Aves; order Pterocliformes; family Pteroclidae; genus Syrrhaptes; species Syrrhaptes paradoxus. The sequence goes on from VZTO01022320.1 coordinate 2,782, forward strand.
ATGCAAAGAAAAGGAGCCTTAAAATTCTGATGCTTTCTTCATTCACAAGAAAAATAAAATCCTGACACTGGGTTAACAACATTTTTAGGCAGTGAAAATAGTCACACTGGTATACACATCCAGTTACTGGATGATTCTAAAGCGTGGAGCAGGTACAACCGTACGGTGTTTCTGTTTTAAGGTGGACTTATCTTGACAGAAATCAAGGCCTAGAAGTGGTCATCTAGTGATATTTTAGACAGACTACAGAAAAAGAAACACCTATGACGTGTATAGTACAGGACCCACAAGACACTTGTTCCCGTTAGGCAGGTAGGGTACCACTGGCCATGCAGGATGCAGTAAGGAATCTCAAATGGTGCTCAGCACCTGAGTACTACCCCTGGAGGATGACATTCATTGTTTTTAACTGTTTGCATGTGATCTAGGTATTTAAGGTCTCACTACAGCCAGTGGAGATCTGTGACCACTGTGTAATTTGTTTTGAACAGAGCCCCAGACTGGATTGATAAGTAGATCTGTAGATGATGAGGTTGTAGTGCTCAAGCTCACTTCCTAGTCTCTCATTTAACAGTGCAGATGGAGCCTGAAAAGTCACCAGTTCCAGCTTATAAAAAACATTCAGCAGAGATATAGTTGACCTTATGAGGCACTTGAAATATTTTAGAAATCTAAGTGATTTTATTTCATTTCATCCAGTTGGGATACAGAACCCAAGGTCTTCTCCAGAGCAAAGCAGCCTGCAAGTGTGCTTTGAAAGAAGAATGTAAGAATCACCTGGTGAAAAAGAGACAATACAGCTTTGTCGCTTAGCAGCGTGAACCTGAACTACTGGCTTGGAAAGCAGGGATCTCTCCCTGAAGAAGGGAAGGGATGGATTAGGGTTGTCAGATATAGGTACCGATTTACTGGTTCGTTCTATACCGGTTCTCTATTTAAAATGGAAACACTGATCCCAAAGTAATGAAAAATGTTGTGTTGTCACTCATTAACTTTCTACATCTAGAAACTGTGCATTTACTTAGTTAGTACATACTCTCATCAGCTTCTTTCCTCTATATGTTTCTTAATCAAGTTTATGACCAGTTGAGGGTCTTTGAACACTTATACACCAAGAGAAAACAGAAAACTAAACCAAATGGAAAAATGTATTTTGACTCAAAAATTTGATAGTATAATGATGACACACAACCATTTTAAGATGATAATGGCTATTTGGGCACGTAGATTAAGACTGAGAATGAAGATTAACTCTAATCAAAGCAATGAATATAAATTAATATTATCACTATTACACTGGATTGTTAAAATAAATAGAACTAAATCCAGTGTGTGTATTTCTCTGTGAAACATTTCCAAGCCGTATTAAGGAAAATAATGATGGGGAATTTCCACTTATAAACCTACAGTTCAGAAAACACAACGTTGGTGATTAAAGTAGAAACAGCTATTATTTCATGTGGCCTGATTTATCTTTTCAATTAATGATCTTATTTAAAAATTCCAAGATACTTTAGTTTAAAATAAACTAAAAATATTTTTTAAAAGCATAACACAAATTTCAAAATACATTTAGCTAATATGATGAAACATTTTTTTCAGCTGTCTTTAAAATGAAGCATATTTACATTCCTGAAACTCATTTCTTAATTACTATTATTTTGTTTCGAATCACTCAAAAGTTGTATTTTCCTGCTATATCTTCTGTACAGTTTTGTAGCCTGGTTATTCAATTTTTCTCTATGGACTCCCTACCCACTCTACAGCATAATTCTTATGTCCAAATTTAAATATACTGTATTCTTCAAGTCATAAGTCTGTGCTCCTGTGTCTCCCAAAATGACTTTCAGGGTAGAATGAATTTATCTTTGATCATATTAATTACTTACCGATATATTTTTTTTTCATTTCTCTATTCTGACTGCAAAAAAGACTAAGTTTTGGAGATTCAAATTTAAGTAAAGACAGTTAAAAAAAAAATCTCATCTTAGTGAAACAAATCTTTAAATATTTTATTTTCTGCTAAATAATTAATTTCAGCCACAAAAATTACAGTTTTCTGGATTTTCTTGTGCAAAAGTAATGCACTCTGTAAAAAGTTTCCTTTCATATTTCTAGGATCTGTAATTATTTGGGAAGGGGGGGAAACCTCTTTAGAATGTTATTTTTTACATTTACACTGAAGCACTAGTGTGGGAAGGGATTGGCTTCATCTTGATGGTTAAAACTGACCTGAAAAGAATATATTTGTGATGTCCTCAGTTGGGGAATACCCAACATCTACTCACAGTATTAAAAGTAGCAGTCCAGGGGCATTCACAGCATGGAGGATGGGAGTGGAGGACAGAAGTTTGAAGTCAAAGTCAATAAAGAAGTGATCTGGATGAATGAAAGTGGTTGAAGGTTAAAATGCTCCATTTAAAGCAGGCACCTGGGCTGCTGGATGATCAAGCAATGTCTTGCAGCTGGGGAAAGATGTAGCTCTGGCATGGGATTTGTTCCTATCTGTTCTGAGGGTTACACAACAGACTATAAGAGGATTCCTTAGCTGAACTTTCAGTGGGGTTTTGGCATAGCCTCTCGTATAAATGTGAGGTCCTGCATCAACTGAAACAACAAAAAAAGCAATTGTTGTTTCTAACACAGTGACTGCTACTGCATGGTGGCCATGGGTGAGTCTGCAAAAAAATTCAGGCTCTTGAATTCTTCATTCAGGAATAATTTTATTTTTCAATATTTTTTTTCTTTCAAAAATTTTTTCAAACCATCTTCAGCAGATGGTTAAGGCGTCATGAGAGAAGGTCAGAATTAACACCAAACTGTAGAGATGTTTACCATCTTAAAATGAAAGAAAGCAGAAAAGCTCTAGTTACTCACTAATAACTACAGGCACTTAAAGATACCTGTTAGCAAAGACATTTTGCTACAAATTAACCCCTAAAATTAGTAACAACTAAAGTTATAATAAAAAAAAATATAAACTTTTCAGAACAGAATTTTAGTGTTAGAGTAGATGAGAGTATATAGAAATAATTGCAGGGAATTGGGAGGTGTCACTTAATTCTGAATTACCTCATTGCATCCTAGGGAGGCTATTAAAGAGATATTGCAAGAATACTGACAGAAGGAAAAAAAAATTGCAAAGCCTGTAGTATGTGAGTCTGAAATCAAATTACAAGCAATCTTCTTTTTCATCCTGAAAAAAACTCATAGGAAACAGTATTACTTTGCACATTTTTATATTGTTTATCAAAGAGCATAGTTTAAATCCTTTTGGAGATCTAACTAACAATTCCATTATTATCTTTGGCAACTGGTAGGCATCATTGTAAAGATGGAAAGGGCTAAATTTATCTTCTTTAAGGTTAGAGATAGCCAAAAAAAGTTTGGCTATATTTTACAGTGGCTTTTCCATTTCTGAATAATTTTATCAGAATCACCTGGATTGCAACTTAAAAAAGTATGAAAAGCAGAAGCGTCAGAATTCACATTTTGATTGTGTTTAAGGGGATAGGGAAGCTGATGAGAGAAATAACAGAGTTTTTTCCCCCAGTAAATACCAATTGAAATGAAGAGTTGGGGCACAAAATTAAGGAAAATACATTTTCCTCAATTTTAGATTAATCGTCTACATTTGTCAAAGTATAAAATGCAGAAAAAGAACAGTTAGGATATAACCTAAAAGGAAGAAAGATCCAATCATAAAGTTTTCCTCCAAAATACAGTATGTTTTTCCACCTGTACTGTTCTTTAGACAAAGTGTAGGATTTATTTGTTATGGACATAATGTAGTACGTGCTCTCTAGTGTGGAGTTGCTCTCTTTAGCGTAAAATTTCAGGATATATTCCAATATTTTAAATCAGAGGACAGCATGCATCCACGAGAAGTTAAAGAAATGCTAAATAGGATGATTTGCGTCTTTAGTTGTTAAGTGAATGAGTGTATTGTCCTTGTGTTGCATTTTGGTCTCTGTTACAAATGGAGCCATTATATCCATTTCCATGCCATCTCATTCTGGAAATATTATTGTTAGTGTATAGAAAAGAAACAAATGGAAAGTACAGAAGAAAGGTAAACAAAAGGACACATCAATACCAATAACAGCAGCCTCAATTCTTCTCTATTTCTGTAGGAAATATTCACTGAACGAAGAATAGCTTTAACAAAAATCCGTCACTGGTAAATTCTACAGATACCGCTCCAACTTCTTTGCGTTTATTCAGATGTCATTATTTTTATAGCAGCACTCCCAGTGCATTAAGTTTTGGCATTGTGTTTCTTCAATGCTTTCCAAAAAAAAGTAACAGTCTGTAGAGGTTCCACACGCATTGCACGCAAAGGATGGAAAAAATGTTTTGTTCTTCCGTGGACAATGTACTACTGGTAGGCGCGAGTTCTTATTTATAACTTAGGCAGGGAGACAAAACTGGTTTCCACCGTAATGTCTAACTATTTATTGGAAACTAACATTTGAAACTACTGAAACCAACTATGGCACTATTGTTGACTTAAGCAGCCATTGGATCAATCCTCCAGAGCAAAACCTTTTCTCTGATAAGCAATGACTATGGAGGTCAGGTTGCTTAATTAATTCAGGTAAAGCATTTGTGCCTAATGAACCGTAAATATTATAAAATATAGAGCATTTTTGACTACTCTCAGTGTTTAATGAATTTACTTTTTTCCTTTATTGTTAAGTGGCGTTTTACCCTGATTTTAGATTCAGTTATAGTTTATCAAAATAAGTGGAGATTTTTTTTGATAGGAACAGAGACATTACATGCTGGATTATTAGGGATCTTCATACAGTGACAGTAACTTATCTATCTTCATATAAATGGTTTTGATTGTTTCTTGACAAATTTTCTTTGCATGTCACAAAAATATTTATTTTGTCTGTTTCCTGGTGTGGACAGTAGGAAACAGCAATCAGCAAGATTAGTCAATTAACTCAAATAAACAGTAGATTTTGTGGTTGTTTCTGATTTGAAAAGTAACTTCAAAATACACATTCAGTGCCCAAATTGGGTCTGTCTGTGGTTTCTGGGCAACTAGGAGGACTGAATTAGTAATTTCAGTTAAATGTGTGGAAAATATAAAATGAATCTGGGTTGAATACATTTGTAAAATATAATTTTGATGATTGAAATAGAAGGAACTATGGAAAAGATAACTGAGTGGGAAGGCAATGATAAATAAAATTTTAATTTCCTTTCTGTATGAATATCAGGTTTTTTTATGGAAAAATAGAACAATGAATATACACATTTTTAGAGTACCATGAAATTTAAGCTTTGTGCTATCAGTCACCATCTTATAACTTTCACTGTGAAATGATTAGCTGTTCTGAAAGACATTTATTTACTTCTTTTCAGGAATTAACACTCCACTGGAATGCAAATTTTGGATTTGCTTTTCTTAAATGTGCAATTCCATTATTGGTTGATCCAGTGGAGTGTTGGTTAGGTTTTCTGCACCTGAAATAATTCTTGAACAGGCAACATGCAGCAACTGAAGTCAAAGTTTTGTAAGTGACTGTCAGACTCTATTCTAAAAAATTTCTCATTCCCTGTAACTTAACTCTGCCTTTGAAATCTGAATATATAAAAGGTTCAGCTCCTCTAACAAATTACTACAGCTTCTCTACATTCAGCAAGCTGTGACATTTCTCCATTACTACTTAAAATATTATGCCATCAATTTGCACATCAGAGCCATTCGGTAAAAAAAAAAAAAATCAACTTCAGATATGTGTATTAAAATGCGTTAATAAAAGTGGATGGAATAGGGCATTTCTGAAGTTTTCTATCTTCAGTTACACTGAATCATACACCATGCCACGATATGCAATCAAAGCGTTAGTATGTCCTGGGTAATTATTTGAAGTCTGCCATGATGCTTATTTATGCAGTACGATACTGTTGCTTCATTTGTTGTATTTGTTTGGGTTTTTTTAATAAGAACTGCAGAGAACATCAGAAGTATTAGCTTGGGATAAGTGAGCTCTATGAGTTCTGAAGGAAAGAAATCTTCACAAAGCACCAGGAAGATTTCAAGCACTAATTCTCGAGAGAAAAAAACTGTCTCAAAAGTGAAGAAAATGATGATGAAATGCAGTTCACATTTCAGCAATGTGCAGCTGAGATAATCCACAACATTTCTATAAGACTTCTATAAACTTTCTATAAAATTTCTATGAAACTTCTGTAATTTCTGTGTTACCATGTAGAGAGATGAACTTAATCCAACTGGAAAAAAAAAAATCTCCAGAGAATGAATAATTCCTGATTAATAAACTTATTGTACAAGATTATGTAAAAAAAAAAACCAAAAAAACAACNTGAACAATAGACCAATAGTTGTGAATTTTAGTAAAGGATATTTGTTGCAAAATAAAGTCAAATATTCATGCATTCTCTACCAAGCACATGGAGTAACCTTCTCCCATTTGTCACTTCTGAACAGAGGTAGTTGACTGGAAAGGGATTAAAAAAGGCCATAATGAATTAATAAAGATTTTACGGAAAGTGCATGAAAAGAGATTGAGTGAATCCACGTCATTCAGTCTAGAGGAAAGAAGATTTAGGAAGGACATAAAGCCAAGTTTCAGATCTATCAAGGGCTGCTGCAAAGAGGAAAGGAACAACTGATTTTTCGTATCTCTGTTGGCCAGGAAAGGAAAAAAGGAATCAGTTTAAACTGAAGCAAGGCATATCTATGTCAGATATTATGAATAACTTTTAAACAGCAGAATCAGATAGACATTCCATGAATGGTCTGGGGTCTTAAACAACGTGCACAGGAAAAAATGCTAGGGGCATTAAAAATGTGCTTTATTGATGTTGCCCCCTTTAGGGGCCCTAAAGGGTTAGATAATTTCCTAAAGTCCTTTCCAGTGTTATTCCTTGAAAGAAAGTTTTTTTTTAAGAAACAATTCAGTATTTTCAAAACAAATTATTTAGAGAACTGTTGGTTTGGTTTGGGGTGTTCTCTGCTTGTTGTGGGTTTTTATTGTTTGTTTGTTTTAAACAAAAACCTTAACATTTTTTCTGTCTCTGGTCATTAATTATAATCAGAGGGTCGTAATAACACTTTGAACAACCAGCTTTGAGACTAGATACTATGGGACTTGTTAGGATGCAAAATTTTCCACTGACATTTAAAAGCTACAGCGAAAGCTTCGAAATGCTTGTTAGTGGAAAAGGTAACTTGAAAAAAAATGCAAGTTTTAAAATTTTCTAATGTTCCAGATGTAATGTAGACAAGTGTGACCTGGTGGTTAATCTGGTTGAACACTGATTTGCTGTTTTCCACTGCCCTGCTTATTCTTTTTTCTTTATTGTTAGAATTTTTTTGCTAAAGCGAGTAAATTTAATTATCTATACTATAATTTGACTTGTACATTTTTAACATGAAACATTTACTAAGGGGTATCCTGCACTCTTACCATACAGGAATATTTATCAATACAGATCTTTTCACTAATTATCTGTGGGTAGAACTAAATTTATATTTTATGAGATTCTGTAGAATTCGATATCTCAGACTGTATCTTGCCACCTTGTCATTTTTATAACAAATAATGTTTTCTACTTTTCTCTTTCATAACACTTATGAGAAACACTTCTTCACATTCTTCCTAACTGCGTGTTTCAGAATCTTCAGAACATAATTACGCATAATTACAGCTATTACTGGCAAGGCCAGCGTAGTGGTGAGAGGATAAAAACTTCTCCCATTAAATGCTTCTAATAGCTTCAGTCTGTGTTGGCAGAATCCAAAGGCTAAAGCACTGCAATTATGATATTTGTGCTAGCAGCATAAATAAATGAAGGCTGAAGAAGTACACAGCACATTTCTGAAATTAAATCCTGTTTGTCCAAAACACCATCAAAACCGTGCTTGTTCCTGAGATACACCGTAGCTTCTCATGACCAAATTGCACAGCGACTGGATTTCCAACACTCTTAGCTGATCAGTGATCTAAAAGTACGTAAAACTAATCTGCAAATAGATGCTGATGCTTTTTACATAGTTCAAGATTTGAATATACAGTCCAGCCTCAAAGTTTTCCCATGGTGGTGTGTCATAGGAGTTGGGTCACTCTCCATTTGGCAGGGTGTGCAGACTCATCAGAAATATATCAAAGATTGAGTGTAAACTGAAGTACTGAAAACAGATTGAAGTTGTATACTGTCCTTACCAATTTAATATTAAGGTTTTCAAGTTGCTTTCATTTTTCCTTACCAAACTGCTCTGACTTCAGCAGATTTAGTGGTTAATATTTTGTGGGACTCTCATATGGATACCAACCAATGTAATGTTGGGATACTTTAGTTAATGCAAGGTCTATGTAAAAGAAAATATTTTGCAACCATTCTTTCCAAAGTTGTGGAAAGGTCTCTGATCTTTTTCTCTTGTCTTGTATTTTCTCACAACAAAATATTGAAGACAATTCTTACTCCCTTAGCATTCTAGAAGTATCTGTCTCCTCAGGACCTGGACTTGTTGCCCATGAATTATGCAGGTTGTACAACGATAGCTAGATACCTATAGGAACTGCATCCAAGAAAGAAACGTACTGCAGTTCTAAAACTTGTATGTGATAGCAGCTGGGAATCGTTCTGTTTGCATTAGTGTTATCAGGATGCTAGTGAGAGCACTGCTTATTTTTCTCATAAAACAGCTAGAACTAAAGTTATGGTTTTCTTGCGTTGCTCTACAACAGAGAGTCCACATTTCTCACCCTCTTAGAAGGGATCTACATCAACTAGAAGAAATGTCATGATTTATTAATGTAAATACATCTAAAATATGTAGTTATATGTTCATATGAGTATTCTGAAATTGAGCAATTAATCGTCAATTTTCATACAATTACATTTAGAGACAATAAAGAGTATCAATAGAGAAATAAATTCATCTCATTTGTACACGGAAGAATATAGACCTGTCATCACCTTCAAATAAATATTCTGTCACAAAATCTGAAAGTAAAACCATGAATCATATGGTATAATACCAGAATAATTTAAGTATTATTATAATTTCATCAAGGTATCAAGGTATTAAAAAATACAGACAGATAGAGCCACTACGTCAATGTTTATGTTAATAAACCTCTGAGCGTTTCTGAGGTTGTCAGCATAGCGCTTGTCCCAGCCTTCATCACATCTCCATCTCAGAGTGAAACAGGGAGCACACCCAGTTCTTACCATTTCACATTACCCAGTTTCCCTGAAAAGAAAACGTAGAAATAACATATCATGGTAATTTAAATGCAACTTCAACATCACTCAGATGGTCAACTGAGATTTCGGTTATATAAATAAATGATCACTGTGAATATACGATTCAAAAGTACAAAAACTGCAATATAAACGTGTGTAATTTAGCAGCAGTATAACATAATCTTTTGCAGAAAGTTGCAAGTGAGCTCTTTTGCCTATGCTGATGCTGACTAAGCTTTTAGTAATAGTGCAGCATTAAGTCCAGCCCCAGTTACTAGCCCAGGATTTGATCTTAGGTTCAGGATTGAGACCCAAAGTGGCCAATAATCTATTCCATAACATACACGTCATGCCTAGTATATAGGCAAGAACCCTCTGGAAGCTCATCCCTTTTTGTTCCAGATCTCTTTTGCTGTGGGTCACCTCGCTCCAGGTGGTTGCTCTCCCAAGGCCTTCTGTCCCCCTGGGCCAGCTTTTGGTCTGGGACGCTTGGACTGTTCTCTCCGTTCTGTTAGTGCAGTTTTGGGACTCTCCCTGCTCCAGGATCATTAGCCGGGAACAAGCTGAGCCTTGGTCATTGGGTGGAGGGGCAGTATCACTGTGTATCACTCATTTCTATGTTTGTATATATTAGTTTCAGTATTATTGTAGTTTAGTTAGTAAATTGTTCTTATCTCAACCTATAAGTCCTTTTTTCCCCCCATCGCTTTAATTCTCTCCCCATCCCTGGGAGGGGGGAGGGTGAGTGAATGGATTGTGTCCCCAGCCGAGGGTAAACCCATCACACTAACTTATTAGAAAGAAGAAGAAGAATGCCTAGGTACACATGGCTGTCCAGAACGCAATTTATAGTGGCACAGAACATTCCTCAGTTTTTGTGTTTTGAAAGACAATGCATCATTTCCCCCTGTACCTCTCCAATAAAGCCATTCTCTCATTGATTTTTTATTTGTTTGTTTTAATTTCCTTATAAAGCTTTTAATGTCAGCCTTTTATGAAGAAAAATCAGGTTTTGTCCTACAGACAATGGTATTTACTGTGTTAGAAAAGGTAAGACTCTACTACAAATGACAGCCAGTTCAAAGAAGAATAAAATGAAGCAACAATATTAAGTTGCATACATTTTCATCAGTCTCTTTCAACCCTTTGTTAAACCAACCTATTCCTAGGCCTGTGAAAAGAGTTATAGCAAGCCAGTTGAGTCCAACATTTACAGCCTAAGACTAAGCTCATGCTGTGGTGTGGAGCTGTAGAAACCAGCCAGTACAAAGTGCTGAGCCTTAGTCTATTGGACTGAATAAAGTGCTCTTCAATCTGCTTGACTGTAAGATTGGATATCTGGAATGTGGGAGACGCTGATTAAGACAACAATCTACTAGAATTGAATAAAATATTTTAATTTATACGTGCACCCAACCCATTAAGTGGGTTATTACAGGTATTTCTTCAGAATGTAGGATGTTCTGAATTAATGCAATTGAAGCAATGTCCCTGTTACATTTAAACATTCAATATGTCTTGGAAATAATAAGAAAGATCCCATGGCACAATGGATAAATCATGTTCAGATTCCAAAGAAGAACAACACCAACAAGGGAGACTTAAAAAAACACCTTTATGATATCATAAACCACATCTGGGTTCAAGGCTCTGTTCTCCGTGGAACAAGAACAGTGACTTGATTCTGTTTCCCCAGAGTTCAGGTAAGTGCTTCGAGTAAGTACTGTAAATGGTTCAAGTAGGTACTGGGAGGTAGTGTAAGGTCCTCTTAATTTTTCTTGAGAACAAGAGAGCAGAGTATGAGGAATGAGATGCTTAAGCCAAAAATTTAAAAAATCTACAGGTTTCAGGTCAAAAGCAAGCAAGAAAAAAGTATACAAAATTTGACAGTTTCACCATGGCTGACTGATTCTTTGTAGCACCAATGTAGGGAACAAGGAAATTTGCTTTTAATAAACTGTGGAATTAAAGAGCTCTGAATTTATAAAGCTGAACAGTGATTTTGGAAGGATACATTTTGAACTTAAACCTGAAATGTCTGCCTCATCTCTCTCTCTTTGTGAACCTAATGTGTAGGTCCACAAAGGCCCACAAATATTTTTAGGTATCTGAGGCTTAATTCTTATGAAAAAAAAAAGAATTAATACATCAAATACAGTTCTGGATTTTATCTCTTTGTAATGTTAAAATGTCTTAATGTGCTGGACTTACTGTCACAGCTGTGTTGATGTTGGACAAGCTCTTTCCATCAACCTGAAAAAAAATCCTAAAAGTTTTCTTTCTTGCAAGTGAAATTAATGTTTGAAAAATCAGTGCTTGAAATTTGTGCTGTTATGCAGTTTATTATCTCATCTAATTGTATGGACTTCAATGGACTTCCACCAGACACACTCTTACAAGCAGAATTTGATAAATGTATGATCTCTTCCCAACACAGAGATAAGTCAGTTGTCTTTACTTACAGTTCAGCAAACTTTACTATGTGCATAAATCTGACTTTTAACATTTACTAGGGGAAAAAAGTGCATAAGCTGAACCCAGATGTCATTATTTCTAATTGAGAGTTTTCTCACTCAACGCCTTGTAGAGAAGTGTCTCCACTAGGGGCCGCACAGAGACTGCGTCAATATTTATTACCTTAAATATTTTGTGAGAATAAAGCTCACATCAGAGAGTGAAACACAACCAAACCCCAAAATAGTGCTTTGATCCATGATGAGAGCAAACAATCGAAACTCCCAACGAAGAGTCACTGTTGGTTTTTCTTGTTTGATTTTTTGACTGTTTATTGTGAATGTAACATTCTTTTTTTTTTGTTATAAAATTTTGTCTCACTTTGGAAAAAATGAAGTCTTGTACTTATTGCATTGTTATAAATCACATTACATGATACATACTCTTTCCTTTCCATATTAGGATACACTATACTAACATAGGGAGCAATGTTGCTTCAGGTAAAGCTAAGGGAAAGTCTTTTTCCCCATAAGTCCTGAGAAAGCAGAAGACTTCAGGTTTTGACATGGGCCCAAGCTCTTTTTTTTTGGTGGTGTTGCAATTTCTGCAGAGGAAATCCTTCCATAAAATCCAGGATGCCCCAAGAACTAATATTTGGATTTCCCTTGCATACCATATGTTTTAAAATCCTAAAACTGAATGTTAGCAGTTTAAATTAAGAAATAACATTTTTATTATCATTACTGTTATTATAGGTGTTGTCAATACAAATGTCACTGCCAATAACAGACTGCAAATGCAACTGTCAAGCTTATGAAGTACAGGAGGAATGAGCAGACTGCAAAATGGGTGGAAAATTGGGTGAAGGGATGGATCCAGAGGGTGGTGATCCATGGCACAAAGTCTAGTTGGAGGCCAGTAACTTGTGGTGTAGACCAGTGATCAATAACAGGCCCAGTCCTGCTCAATGTCTTCATTAATGACCTGGATGATGGGGCAGAGGGAGCCTTCACCTAGCCTGCAGATGACACAAAACTGGGAGGAATGGCTGATGCACCACAGGCTTCTCCTGCCATCCTGAGAGACCTCAACAGGCTGGAGATATGGTCTGACAGCACCTCATGAAGTTCAACAAGAAGAATTGCATCTTTGAGCTGATTGGCCCTGGAATAAACAGCTTGCAGAAAGGGACCTGGGGGTCCTGATGGGTACCAAGTTGAACGTGAGCCAGCAATGTGTCATCACAGCAATGAAAGTTTAATTGTCCTGGGATGCATTAGGAGGATTGTTGCCAGCAGGTCAAGAAAAGTGATCCTTCCACTCAGCACTGGTGACACCACATCTAGAATCTTGTGGCCAGTTCTGGGCTCCTTAGTGTAAGAAAGAGAGGTACCTGCGAGAGAGAGTCCAGCAAAGGGCCACAAAGCTGATGAAGGTACAGGGGCATCTCCTGTGAGAGAGGAGCCTGGAGAAGGCTGGTGGGGATCTCATCAATGAATATAAATACCTGAAGGAAGGGTGTAAATGGGACAGAGCCTGGCTCGTACCAGTGGTGCCCAGTGACAAGACCAGAGGCAATGGGCACACGCTGAAGCACATGAGATTCCCTCTGAACAGCAAGAAACACTTTTTTTTTTTTTTTACTATTAGAATAATTGAACACTGGCACAGATTTCCCAGAGAGGTTGTGGAGTCTTCATCCTTGGAGATAAAAATCCATCTGGATACTGTCCTGGGGAGACTTCCTGAGCAGGGGGCTTGAACCAGATGACCTCCAGATGTCCCTTTGAACCTCAACCATCCTGTGATTCTGTGATTAGTCTTGAAAGAAAAACAACAACAAACCAGTAAGTATTTTAGTCATTTGAACACTTGCCATACAAACTACTTGAATAATTTTTATTGTTAGCATAGATTCTGAAGATATTTCTCTTCTTTTAATTCTCTCCCATATGTTGCATACATTTATTTGTAGTCTCTGAACGGACTAGCTATAGGTTTGGTGTGAGAAATACACTGCAGGTGAGGTTGCAATAATTTTCACAAATCTGTGATTAATACACATTATGTGTACGTATACAATAACGTATCACAAAGGGGACTGCTTTGAGATTGTATAGGGTTCATGAGGTACAAAATTAATTCAAAATTTCAGAGATCAATTTTAAATGCACTCTTTGGTCAGAGGAGCATGAAGGACACTGTTAATTCAAAAGTGACAGGGAAAAATCCCAAAGGAGATTTCCAAGTTTAGGTTTTTTTAAGTCCACGCTGAGATACTCCAGAGAAGACAGGAACAGTTAGAAAAGCAAAGAATATTACTTCAGTGATTAGAAAGATTGCTCTGGAATTCTTTTAAATAAGTGACTTTTGTTTAATTGTGGTATAGGTGGTCTAATTAACGTGCACTAATAAATCATGGTAACTTGGGTACTGGCTTCAGAAATACTGTCCTTTTTCTTAGTATAATTTATACAAAAAGAACACCCTCCCACACCCCAAATCTCTGATTTTTAGTGAGCATTGTCCCTAATTTTTGTAAATAATAATAGATAATGATGAGCAGGATTATTAGCAAAACCAACAAACTTTTACTGTGTTCATCATTATATTCCTTCGAAATTACTTAATGAGAAAAAGAGATTTACAATATCTTTAAATATAATTTATGCTTGGTTTTGTAACAAAATTCATTACATTTATTAAAAGAATGAAACAACATAAGCACTTGTATGGTACATAGACCAGAAATTATTTTCTTTAAGAGATGAATCCAGTATGAATATAAATTCAGTAAATAGCCTATGTGTGCTTTTTAATGTATTCATGTATATCAGCTTCCCAAATAAAACTTTGTCCATGATACTGATAATTTTCATGCATCTATACACACTCAAAAATACTTTTTTACAGACTTCATTCTATGTGTGTCTGTACGTAAATCTACAAGTTTGTGCACGTACACATAAGCAGAAATATTTAGAGTTAGATATAACTGCATTTCTTGTATTCATGACAGATTCTACAGTGTTTCGTACAAAAATAACTACAGGATATACTTGAGAACCGTTTACAATGACTTTTTTTCATAAATCTTGGAAGCTTCACTGCTAGAAGATATTACTCCCATAAATTATGACTGTCAGTACTAACATCCTAGATAAAGTCTGTGCCCATTGTCATTTTAGCAGCACTTCCTATTAACATAGTCACGAGTGGGTTCGCATAATGTGGTGCTATTGCACTTGGGATTATTTGATTGGCAGCAACATCTATAACAGCACAGTATTATTTGTGGCAGTTGCTTATAAGTTTAAGAAACAGTTTATACCTGATGAGCACTGTACTAGAAATATGCACCTAATATTTGAAAAATGTACCTGCTGTCAGTGGGTACAAGTTGGGAATATTTTGTCCACTGAGAGGGGGAGACTGGTGGCCAGACTGTAATTATTAAACTTTCAGACGTATTAATGAACTTTCAGCTAAATGACTGTGTTCGTTAATAATTCATAAAAATTGGCCAACCACTTAACACAGAACATGCAACTGCCTGATAAAGAGATAGTGCCTTTTAATTTGGTCTTAGAGAATGTAATAATTTAAAAAATGAACAGGATAGGATTTTGCAGTACACTAATAATGCGTCACAAAAAAACTGAAGAATCCTAAAAACATATGTACCTTTTGCCTTGTTTTTGCAGTTTGTGATTAGCTCTGCAACAAAGAAAATTAGGGCCTTGGGAGATAAAAAATCTCAAGGAGACTTAGTAAAAAAAAAAAAATTATTTGATACTTCCTCAAGCTAATGACACAGTAGATTTAAAAGAATTAATGGCCAGCTTTCCCATGTATGTGCACAGAGAACTGAACAGCTCTTCAAGCAGCGTGTCCAGAATCTTAATGACCATGCATTTCACAGCA
>VZTO01022321.1:4171-27632 GCA_013400615.1 Syrrhaptes paradoxus
GAGAAGGCTCTGGGGGGGGGATGAAGGCTCTGGGGAGGGATGAAAGCTCTGCTGGGGGATGAAGGCTCTGGGGGGGATGAAGGCTCTGGGGTGGGATGAAGGCTCTGGTGGGGATGAGGCTCTGGGGGGGGATGAAGGCTCTGGGGGGGATGAAGGCTCTGGGAAGGATGAGCGTGCTGTGGGGAGGGGATGGAGCACAAAGCTCGGGTGTCCCATCTCTGCATCCGAGCCCTGGGGACGTGGATGTGCTGTTGAACGTGGGCGGGTTTTGGGTGGCTGCGGGACCCCAGGTCTCCCTGCTCAGATGGGTGCAGGGAGCAGAGCAGACAGAGGCAGGGACCCCTCCCACCAGCCCAGGTTGCCCAAAGCCTCATCCAGCCTGGCCTTGAACCCCTCCAGGGATGGGGCATCCACAGCTTCTCTGGGCACCCTGGGCCACTGCCTCACCCCCCGCACAGGGAAACATTTCTTCCCAATCTCTCATCCCTCTTTCAGTTCAAATCCATCACCCCTCCTCCTGTTGCTTGTAAAAAGTCCCTGCAGAACCTTTCCTGCCTGGTTTTTAACCCAATTCTCCCCGTTTTGCACCCCTTTTGCCCCAGTGCTTGTTGCTCTGATGGGACAGACCCTCCGTGCCCCCCCCGCCCTTGCAGGGGACGGGACCCCCCCCGGGACACTCCTTGGGGTGCAGGATGAGTCTGTGGGCGTTCAGCAGCTTGGACCCCCCCAGGCGGGTTTCGGGGTCCTCCTGGGGCTCCCAAACCCACCCGCCGCCCGCCCCGTCCCGCAGGTGAGGATCTGGGAGATCCCCGAGGGGGGGCTGAAGCGGAACATGACGGAGGCGGTGCTGGAGCTGTACGGGCACAGCCGGCGCGTGGGCCTCGTCGAGTGGCACCCCACTGCCAACAACATCCTCTTCAGCGCCGGCTACGACTACAAGGTGAGCCCAGCCCGGCCCCGCTCCCTGCCCTCGGTCACTGCCTCTGCAAGGGGCTGTTTCTGCCCATGGGAGTCACCGGGGGGGGGGGGATAAAATGTCCCATCACAGCGGATGGTACCGTCCCTCATGCCGGGGTCTTGCACCCGCTCGCGAGGATTATTTTAATTTTGCACAAGCTGGGCATCCCTGGGAGGAGGGAAGAGGGATCTGTAGGTGATGAGGAGGCGATTTCAGCCCAAAATAGGAAATATTGCAATGGCCAAAGCAGCCGCGGAGGTTGCAGAAGGGTTGGGGGGGGTCTCCAGAGCAGCCTCCCCCCTTCCCGCAGGTTCTCATCTGGAACCTGGACATCGGGGAGCCGGTGAAGATGATCGACTGCCACACAGACGTCATCCTCTGCATGTCCTTCAACACCGACGGCAGCCTCCTGGCCACCACCTGCAAGGACAAGAAGCTGCGGGTGGTGGAGCCGCGCTCGGGGAGGGTCCTGCAGGTGCGGCGCTGGCACGGGGGGGCCGGGCACGGCTCGGGTGGGGGGTTAGAGGGGAGACCCTGGGGAGGAATCCTGCTGAGGTGTGGTTGGTACTCGGGGTGTGATGCTTTGCGTGGGTCGGGTGATCCTCTGCGGTGGGGAGGGGCTGGCTGGTTTCATCAGGGAGATGGTGGGGGAGGACTCAGCCGCATCCCAGGCACAGGAGCTGGAGGCTTTTATTCTTTTATTTGTGGAAAACGGTAAAAATTGGGGAGGGAGAGGCAGAAAGTTCCAGAAAGAGCCACAGTTGGGAGGAAGACAGGCTTCTTAGCAAATATATCTGATGTGGGGGGGGGGAGCATCTTTGTTTTGCACAGGGGACGGGCGCTGTCCCACGGGCACAGAGCCGGTGTTTCACCGGGACGGGGCGGTGGGAGGCAGTGGGTCAGGGCAGCAGCCAGGGCAGGGGCTGTCTGGGGGCGAGGGATGGGGCTGTGGGCCGCGGCGGGGCTGGGGGGGCTGCTGGCGAGCGTGGGCCTGTGTTGCAGGAGGCCAGCTGCAAGAACCACCGCGTCAACCGCGTGGTCTTCCTGGGCAGCACGAAGCGGCTGCTGACGACGGGGGTGTCGCGCTGGAACACGCGGCAGATCGCACTCTGGGACCAGGTGGGTGCCGGGACCCCTGTTCCATCCCCACTGGGACCCCCACTCCATCCCTGCCGGGACCCTAGCTCCATCCCCACTCCATCCCCACCAGAGCCACCGCTCCATCCCCACTGGGGCCACTGCTCCATCCCCACTGGGACCCCCCCTCCATCCCTACCGGGCCCCCCCCTCCATCCCCACTCCATTCCTGCCAGGACCCTCACTCCATCCCCACCGGGACCCCCGTTCCATCCCCACTGGGACCACCAGCTCCATCCCCACTCCATCCCCACCAGAACCCCCATTCCATCCCTGCTGGGACCCCCGCTCCATCCCCACTCTATCCCTGCCAGGACCCTCGCTCCATCCCTGCTCCGTCCCCACCGGGACCCTGTTCCGTTCCCGTTGGGACCCCCACTCAGCATGAGCACCAGGACATTTTGGCTCATGAAGTGCTTTTTCCCATTGCCCAGGAAGACCTGGCCATGCCCCTCATCGAGGAGGAGATCGATGGGCTCTCGGGGCTCCTCTTCCCTTTCTACGACGCCGACACGCACATGCTCTACTTGGCTGGCAAGGTACAGGCTGGGGGGGCTCTGGGGGGGACAAAGGGGCGATGCAGGGGCTGCAGCATCCCCAGCCTGTATCCCTCCCCCCAGCCTGTATCCCTCCCCAGGGATGCTGGGGGTTGTTACCATGGTCTTTATTCAACCTCATGTTTGCTGAAGCAGTGAACCCTCCCTCTTCCCTGCGCTTGCTCCAGGGTGACGGCAACATTCGGTACTACGAGATCGGCTCGGAAAAGCCCTACCTGAGTTACCTGATGGAGTTCCGCTCCCCGGCCCCGCAGAAAGGACTGGGTAAGGCTGGCCGAGCTGCTGCCCGTGGCTCTGAACACGCCCAGGGTGGATGACATTAAATGCTGCAGGGAAATGGGTTTGGCATGGGTTGGGCGGGCGCTGTGCTGGCTCCAGAGCATCGACACGGGGCTGGCATCGCTGTGCTGTCCTTCCTGCGGTGGGGCACGCACCCATGACACCCCTCCTGCTGTCACACGTGCCACCCAGGGGACACCAGTCCGTGATTCCTGGGATTTGTCCGGAATAGAAGCCGCTCATCCCTTTCCCAGTGTCCCTGCAAACCCCCCGGCGTGGTCCGGGTCTGTGCCGCAGGGTGATGGCAGGGATTCATCCAGTATGGATCAGGGTCTCGCTGGAGAACAAGGACCTGCTGGGGTCCCAGGCGGGCGCTGGGGTGGTTCCCAGGGGGTCACAGCCCCCGGGGGTCACTGTTGGCGCCTCCTCCGCAGGGGTGATGCCGAAGTACGGGCTGGACGTCTCGGCTTGCGAGGTCTTTCGCTTCTACAAGCTCGTCACCCTCAAGGGGCTGATCGAACCCATCTCCATGATCGTGCCCAGGAGGGTGAGTCCCTGGGGAGGTCCCAAGCGGGGCCGGTGGGATGGAGATGCCCCCCCGGCTTTGCTGACTGGTCTGGGTCTCTGCACCAGTCTCCCAGTGGTGGCACTTCCCAGGTACGGGATCCCCGGGGGGGGTTTCACCCCAGGATTAATGGGGGTGCCTTTAGGAAGTGCCTCTTGGCCAGGATGCAGCGGGTTTGTGCAAAATCAGCCCAGTCCAGCGCGATGGGCAGCAAGGGGCTCAGCCCACCCGAGGTTTGTTCCTGGGGAAATACATCCCGGAGCTGGAGCAGGGTTTGGTGTTTGCAAACCCAGCTCCTCGTCCTCCGCCGGCCCCTCGGCTCTGCAGCCGGCATCTCCCCTGTGAGCCGGCAGCGCTGGCATTTCTCATTTAATTTAATTTAATTTAATGGTGCAAACCCTGGCTCCCGGAGCTGCTGCGTGCAGCCCCACGTTCCAGCACGTCCGTCCGTCGTCAGCAGCTTCACGCAGCCAGCCGCTTGCCTTCCCTTGGGTTTTTCAGTCAGAAACGTACCAAGAGGACATTTACCCCATGACGCCGGGGACGGAGCCAGCCCTCACGCCAGACGAGTGGCTCAGCGGGGTGAACAGAGGTAAAGGCACCGGCACCGAGCCCCCAAAACCACGGGACCGGGGGGGTTAGAGTGGATTTTTGGGGAGAGTTGGTAAAGAGTTTGCTTTTAAAAATATATATTTTAAAATTTAATAGATTATTAATTATTAATATTAATAAATAATATTAGTAAAAGAATACTATTATATATATTTTAAAATAAATATATATATTGAAAAAACATCCAAAAAAAGTCCCACCTCGTGCTCTGCCCCACTCAGATCCCATCCTGGTGTCGCTGAAGGAGGGCTACAAGAAAACATCCAAAATCGTCTTTAAGGCACCGGTGAGGGAGAAGAAGAGCGTCGTCGTGAACGGCATAGACCTGCTGGAGAACGTGCCGCCGCGGACGGAGAACGAGGTGGGGCAGCGCGGCCCTGGCACAGGGACAGGAGGGGACGGTCCCTGGCTGGGGAGGGACGTTTTCTGGGTGCAGCTTGGAAAGCCACCGCTCTGCGGGTCTCTGCTTCTGCTCCGTACCAGGGTATGGGGGCTTGGAGCATCCCACTCTGCAGGAACCCCAGAGCACGCACAAGGAGCAGTGTTAAGCTCCTAAATATTTTTTTTTTCATTTATTTCATTAAAATTCTCCTCTGGGAACAATACATGGAGGTGCTGGGGAACGTGGTCCCGGAAGGAATTTTTTTTTTAAATTTTTTTTTTGCTGGAGCCAAGTTTGCAGATTGCACGCACCTGGGGGGGGAAATATGAAATCAGGGAGAGCCGGGGGAAGGCAGGGTGCCAAAGCAGCCGAACAGCCCCGGCATGGCTCCGGGGGCAGGCAGGAGGGCGAAGCAGCCAGCACGGCCCCTCCAGCTCCCTCCTTCCCTTCCAGCTCCTGCGGATGTTCTTCCGACAGCAGGACGAGATCCGGCGGCTGAAGGAGGAGCTCTCGCAGAAAGACATACGGATCCGACAGCTCCAGCTGGAGTTAAAGAACTTACGGAACAGCCCCAAGAATAATTAACTTCCAGGGACGTTTTATAAATAAACTTTTCCTTGTTTATACTCGCTCTTTAATTTTATTGTATCCACTTACGACAGAAGATGAGCCAGAAGTCAAGGGACCTGCCAAGAGCCCACTCGCTAACTGGAAATTCGTCCTCCTCGTCTTGTCCGAGCACTAAACCCACCATCACCCAAAGCTACTGCATGAGGGGCGGCCGGGGGGGCTGCCAGCCCCGGCGATGCTCTCGGAGTAAGTAGCCGAGCCGTGTCCCCTCTGCGGGACCAAGTGGCACGGGGGGAGCCCACGGGGTGACCCCCCGGGAAAGCGCGATGCTTCGTTGCTATTAATTTTTTTTTTTTCCTATGCAAAAAAAAATGTGACAGCAGAACTGGAAGGGGGGGCGGCTGAATTCACAAAAGCATGCCAGGACCCCTCCCATGGTGGCTGTGGCACAGCTGGGGGGGCTCCGGCACAGCTGGAATTCAGCAGGAGCAGCCGGCGAGTGTCCCCAGGGAAGGGCGATGCTCCGTGTGTGCGTGCATCCGTGCACGTGCACCTCTATCCTTAAAAAAAAAAAGAAAAAAAAAAAAGAAAAAAGAGGCTGGGTTTCCTAACCAGAGAGGGATTTTGCTCCCTCCGTCTCTGCCAAGAGGGACTTGCCCTCCTCCCCTGTCCTTGGGAGGGGGTCGGATGTCCCCAGCCGGCCCTGAGGGTCCCCGGGTTGATGCTGCCCCGAGGACAGACGCCGCGGGGGTTCAGCCCATGGGTACAATCACAGATTTTTGTGGATTAGGGCAGTAGGGATGTGTCTGTCTTCACTAACCCCCGTTGCTGAGCAGCCCAGCGCCGCCCGTGCAGGGGCTTCTCCGTTAATTCACGTTGTGCCCCACGCCCGCCGCTTCCCCCCTTACACACGCTCTCGTTGCTGATTATTTATGTTGTCACGGGATAGTGATGAAATAAAATGTTTTCAAGATACCAAAACCTTGCCCGCTCCTTTTTTTCTTTTCCAAGGGGCCGGGGGGGCTGGTTCGGGGGCCAGGGGGGAGATGCTGGATGGGGAAGGAGCTGAAGATGAATCCCAGAATGGTCTGGGTGGGAAGGGACCTTACAGCCCACCCAGTGCCACCCCCTGCCATGGGCAGGGACCCCTCCCACCAGCCCAGGTTGCCCAAAGCCTCATCCAGCCTGGCCTTGAACCCCTCCAGGGATGGGGCATCCACAGCTTCTCTGGGCACCCTGGGCCACTGCCTCACCACCCGCACAGGGAAACATTTCATCCCAGTATCTCATCTCCATCTCCCCTCTTTCAGCTTCAAACCGTCCCCCCCTCCCCATCGCTACTGAAACTCCCCCCCCATGGTCCTCCCAAGCCCTGGCGCATGGCAAGGGCACGGCCATGGGGATGCTGAGATGGAAACAGAGCTTTCAGCTTCCCTCCCTCCATCTCTGGGTGCTGAGGGATGTTCGGCGTCAGGGCGGGAGGTTCCTGGGTTCATCGCGTCTCAGTGGAAGGAGAACCGACTTTCTGAGCACGTCTGGGCTCAGTCCTGCTGGAGGTTATCACTGTCTCGTGGCTTTCTGCAAAGGGGGTTCTGGGGGGCTCACTGCGCTGAATTGTCTCTTGTAAGGGAAGAGCCAACGTTTCTCCAACCCCCCCTTGCATCAATGCGTGATGAGCCCAATCCCAGCGGCGGACGGTGGTGATTAATGAGGCAATTAGCATATCTGCACCCATCAGCACAAACCCAGCTGCAGGGGACAGGGACGGCTCGGGGTGGGCAGGCGGTGGGCGCAGGATGCGGCCCCAGGTGCTGGTGTGCAGCACTCCTTTGCAGCGCGTGCTCCCAGGGCTCCCAAAATGTTTGGGATTCACCAAAATTCTCCCTCATCCATCCGGGCAAACCCTTTGTGAGGCTCTCACTGCTCCTCCTGATGTCCCCTCTCTTGGTGACAGCTCGAGATGTCCCGACGTTCCCTCCTGCACCATCTGGGCGCTATTTAAAGCGGAAAAGCCCATTTTTGGGGGCATTCGATACTTCCAATTTTAGCACTGGATTCCCTGCGCTGCTGCACCTCTCGCCTTGAGCGGGGTGCTGTGCCCCACGCAGCGGGGTGCAATCCTGCATCACTGCACAGACCTGCTTGTGCCGAGCCTGTGGTGCTGTTCGAGGGTTTTTTAGATGCTTTGGGGCCATCTGCAATATTTTTCAGGATCTGAACGAGACCAATGGCTCTGTAACCTCCCAGCTTTTTTTCCTCGCATCCTTTAAAGCCTCCCAGCCGCTCCTTTGCTCTCCAGGACTTTCTCCTCCAGGATCTTTACCCAGCCCCAGCAATTCCCAAACAAGGGATTTATCTGCAGCATTCCCCAGCCATCCCCTTCCCCACCCCAGGCTGAGGTCTCACCCTTCCTGCCCTGCTGCTAATTGCAATTAGCTCTCCATCCCCGCTGACATCTCGGGGGATAACGGGGTTTAAGGAGAAAGGCTTAAAGCTCTCAGCTGGCCCCTTCCTTCTCCCAACAGGGCCAGGGGGTGGTTTCTTTCCTGCTTTGTGTCTCCCCTCCATATTCATGCCGTCCCTCTGTGCTCGTCCTTATCAGCCTGACCTACTTTCTGCTTCCCGGAGGTTTGGCTTTGTTTGAGGCTTGGCCTCCTCACACGCTTCCTCGCTGCGGGATTATTGTTAATTCTCTGCTTTCCAACATTTTCCGAGTGCCTACTTGAAAAGATGGCTGGTGATTAAAAAAAAAACAAAACAAAAAACAAACCCTGAATTTATAGATGGAGACAGAAGATCTGGTTTTTGAAATGTAAAAAAATCAAGCAAAGGCGGAGGAGAAGCCGCTATGGGTTTTGTTTTAATTAAATGGGAGTTACCCATCAATTTGCTGGGGAGGATGCAGGTCCCTCCTGCTCCTGACATCCTTAAAATCAGGGGGTGTTTGTACTCACAGGACTTGGCCCTGCTTCGTTCAGCAGCTCTGGGGACCCTCCGAAAGGGGAATTTGGTGCTGAAATGGAGCCAAAACCACACCAGGATCTGCGCAGTGAAGGGATGCTTCCCCGGGCATCCTGGCAAGCACCGGGCACATGCCACGTGCCACATCCCCCTGCTTGCGAGGACCGACAGCCACGCCTGGACAAACTCGCTGCAGCCAGATGTGGCCCCTCCAGATGTTCCGCAGCATCCCCAAGGGTGCATGTCCAGGGCGAGACGCTCACCTGGTGCCGCCTCTGCTGCCGCCTCCCTTCTCCGCACGTTTGGCCAGTGCCAAGTGTGATGGGAAAAAATAAAACCTCCAACCAGAAAGTGTTAAAAAAGTTTTGCCAAAAATTATTCCCCACGTTTGTATCGGCTCTGGGCAGAAGGAGCAGGACCAGCAGTGACACCGCCAGCTGACGGAGGAAGGCATGCGGTGAGAGCATCCGGACCAAGCACTTGTCTGGGGAGAGAACTGCCGAGCTAAGAGACCAGCGTCAAAATCCACCTGGAGAAGCAGCAGCAAGGGCTAACGGGAGATGCTCAGATGGAAAATCACTCCCCACGTTTCCCAGTTAAAGGGGAGCGATAACCGCAGCTCCTGGACCGCACACGGCCGTACCCCGACTCCAGCCCTTGTCCCACCCTGTGCTCACCCCTCGACAGCGTTAATCCCCCCCCCACCATCAGACCCACCTGCCCTCATCCTTGAGCAAGAGCCGACGTTATCCGATTATACGGGAGGAGAAACGGCTGCTGCCAGCCCCCCCCTCTGCCCAGCCGGCACGGTGGCTGCTGGTGGGGGTGTATCGATAAGAAGATGCAACCCCTAAAGCCGACGTGACCTCGGGAAAGCTGGGAAATGGTTATTGTCACTCTGTGCAGCTGGATCCTTCATCAAGTCTCGTTTTTCGAACGTTCTGCAGTGCATTTCTTCCCTGAACCAACGGCAGATGCTCAGCCATCGCGCTCGGGGGCTGACGCCTGTCAGCATCGGGGATTTCTACATTTCAGCGCGGGATGACTGATCCTCCCTGAAACATATGACATCCTTAAAGACAACTGGCAGAGTCCTGGTCCGAGCAGGGACTGTCCTGCAGGGAACCAGGGCAGGGATTTAATGCCAGCCCGAATAAGACCAGCACGGGCTTGAGGATGCTCTTTTGGCAAGGATGCTCCGTGGGTGCAGCTGCCTGCGGACCCGCCGGTTTGCCTCTGCACACCCAAACCCCAATTCAAAGCCATCCCCAATCCCTGCGTGGTCGAGCAGGTCACTGCCCCACCTTGGGGAGCAGGATGAAGGAAGAGCTTTCCCTGACTCTCCCAAATTCCTCAGTTTTAAGGAAATACCTTTTAAATTCATGGTGGGAGACCTGCTGCAGAGCCCAGACAGAGCCTTGGCTTACCAGAGCCGACACTTGCATCCTCTGGGATAACTGCAGCATGCTGACAATTATTTGGGCTCGGAAAGCCTTCCTGACCTTCACCAGTCCTGCGCCCTTGCTTTGTGCAGGTACCGGAAAGCATCAGCAAATCAGCCACGGAGAACCGTCCTCAGGGTGCGAGGAACACAAACAGCCAGGCCAGGGCAGCATCAGGACGATGGGGATTTGCAGTCCTCGTACGTTCAGCTTGCCACCGACAATTCTGCCCAAGAGCATCCTGTTCCCAGCTCGCTCCTCCAGAGGCACCGCGCAACCCCGAGAGAGAGGCTTCCTTTGAGAACAGGGTCCCAACCAAGGCTGAAAAAGCCCCAGCGGGACATTCGGGGTGGTTTGAGCTTTAGAACAGGCTCAGGATGGAAAGGAAAAATAAAACACCCCAGGAAGAGACTCAAGACTGCTCTGAAACAGGAGCCAAGGAGGGCTCTGCTTTTCCAGGAAGGTTTCCCCAGGACCCAGTGAGCTCCACGTAAAGTTAATTTCATGCTGCAGGTGAGGATGAACGCACACATGAGAATAGTTTGTCCAGCTGGAAAATACCCGGCTCCGTCGCCACGGTCCCTGCCCAGGGAGATCCGTCAGCCCTGGGCTGCGGCACGACCGGGGCTCTTCGAATCACCGCGCGGTTAAAAGGCAAAGAGCAAAGCGACACAAAACCCTGGCATTTGAATGAGCCGAGCTCTCCCATTATTCACCTCTGACAGCGTTTCTACCTGGGTTTTCCAGCTGAACTGTTACAGGATACCGGGGTTTGGGTTTTTTCCAAGAGTCGGTAAGTCGATAAGAATCCTCACAAGTTGCTGAGGATCTTTAGCCAGCACTTAGGGACGCAGAGCGGTCGGGAAAACAAGCCCGTGGTCCTCAGCATGACCAGACCGTGCTTATGTCCTGCGAAATATGAAATAACTCAGATCATCCACATCGGGCAAACCTCATTTTTGTTTCCAGTGGCAGCAGGCAGGCAGAAGCCACCTTGTTTCCCCCCTCCCAGCACACAGAGTCAAAACCTTCCCGTTATCGGGTATCTGTCCCCCCCCTTGCCTCTCCCTCCTCTCCCAGGGGCTCAGAGCTTCAGCAGCCAGCACGCAGCGCTCACACGGAGAGCAGAAAACACGAGGCATGGGCAGCAAAGGTCTTACTGCTGCCCTTTTCCGAATTAATTCCAAAGCAAGCTTTGAAACAATGAACAGCACAGAGTCGAGTCACTCAAATGACACCTGGGCCACTCGCTGCTTACCAGGGTGAGGAGCTGCAGGTTCCTGAACGGCTCTCTACAGCCCCTAAGTGACAAAGTTTAAACCAAGTGTCCCCTCGGCATCACGGCATGAGCTTGGTGTTGCTGCACCCGCAGGGGACGTTCATCCAGGCGTCGTGGGACCTCCAGAGGCTCATCGTGCGGGAAGGTCCAGTCCAGCTGCTGCCGGTTCCTTCTAGCAGCTCGAATAAAAAGCTGCAGCTTCGGAAAACCAAATTACTCAGCATAAAGCCAAAGTGAAGTCTGAAATCTGGTTTAGAGTGACACATGGGCTCTGCTGGGTTGTAGCTCCGGTGCTGCTGTCCCTGTCCCTGTCCCTTACCAGGGGCTGGCGGCTGCTGTGTTTTGCAGGAGCTTGACCCTGCTCTGCCTGCTCACGGTTTCGGTTTCACAGCAGCAGATCCTGGCTGGGAACAATTCGTGCAGTTGGATTTCCTCTGGAAAAAAAAACAACAACCCACCCTGCACAAACACTTCAGGACAGCGTAGTTCCCCACCTACCAAAAAAAAAAAAGTTTTTTTTCCAAAGAGATCCAGTGAAGAAGAAATACAAGATCCTCCACAGCTCCTGATGCTCTCGCACGGCGCAGAACCTTCATTTTAAGCACAGAGCACATGCTCCTTACTGCAGCACTCACCTTTAATGCCCAACTCATTCCCAAGAGAGGAAAAGGTGGAGGGCTGGGCTCCGGGCTGGCCATGAGTCACGGCAGACAGCCCGCAGGCACCAAAGCTCCTGCAGGTACACACCGAGCCGCAGCACCGCGCCAGGACGAGGGCAATCAGTCCTTCCTTCCGGGCCTGGATGAACACAGACAGGATGAAACAGCAGAGAAACGCTTAACTGCGAGCATCACGCTGGGAACACGGGAAAAAACCTCGCTCTGAAAGAAAAAGGGCATACCGTTATTTGCACGAAAGCCAAAACCTCTCCCTTGGTTTCACCCAACGATGGCTAAGAGTAGTTTTTACAGAGCAAAACGTATCATCAAGCTACTAAAAATAACAGGGACTCCACCAGAATAGCTCCCTAAATGCTTTTTTTTTAAAAATGTATGTGATGCCTTCCCAGTGGCCCATTTGACTCAAATAAGCCACAGAAAAAATTGTATAAAAAGATTTATTGAAATTCATCAATGACAAACAGACATAAAACTCAAAGTTTGGCTCTTCTGGGAAAAAAAAAACAAAAAAACAAAAAAACTGTTGCAAATGTATTTATACAGATGAAATATTGACTAGGAAATACAAGTCACTTCTAAAGCTATTTTAAAGAGGGATATGAAAGTAAAACTGTACATTCACTAGGTATTTTCAGTCATTTTACTGACTTCCACTAGGTAAGAAAATACAATTTTGTATTAGTATCTCGTGCTTGAGTGTATGAAAAGAAACCTCCTACCCTACATGCTGAACTGCCTCCTGGATTTAGGTTTGTAAAAATTTTCAAAGTATATAGCACAAGTGGAAGTAGTTTCTCATCACTTAAAATTGACTAGGTGTTATATATTACAGACCAAAATAGTACACACCTTCTTTAAAAGGGTTGAAACATTTTTTTATTACAATTGTCAAATTCATTTCACTAGTAACTCAGGAATTAGGAACACTTTTTATATATATTTATATATATATTTAAATGCCTGCCATTTTCAGTGTATTGGCTATACCCTAGCCAAAAAAAAAAAACCCAAAAAAAAACAGAAAGGAAAACACACAACACACAGGGTGGGGAAGGGCGGGGGGGACGACTGCAAATTCACCCCACAAACCAGATCCAAAGGAACACCCCAGAAAAAAAAAAAAAAAGCCAAAAAAAAAAAAAAAAAAAACAAAAAAAATTTTTAAAAGATGTAAAAATATTTGGTCACTATTTACAAACAGCAAAAGAAAAGGTACCTACAAAAGCAGGGAAAGCATCGGCTGAAAATGGCAGTCATTCACGGACAGGCAACAAAGAAATCACTTTATCAATATGCCATTCTCACACCCGTTGCTGTGGAGGGATGCTTCGCCTAGATTTGCAGCATCCCCCAAAAAAATCCTTTACAATGTATTTAGTGACTGGCAGCGGAGGAAATATCCCAAGCACCAAGGCTCTTCAGCTCCCTCAGAACACAGTATGGGTATTTGGGGTATCATCCACTGATCTTCAACTTTTTTGTCTTTTTTTTTTTTTTTTTAAAAGATGTCAAACTATCCACTCCAATAATAAGAAACAAATTACCACTTGGTTTATACTTACTATTGCAGTTACAGGGACTAAGAGAGGGACCCAAAAAAAAAAAAAAAATTTAAAATGAATAGGAGGAGGAGTGGCAGTAAAAATAGTATTTTATTCCCTTGCCCACCCAGTCTGCTTCTCCCTCTCGTTCCCACAGCAACATTACAATCAGAAAAAAAAAAAGAAAAAAAAAAAAGAAAAAAAAAGTTTGGGGGTGTGGGGAGGGGAAATACAGGGTAAAAACAGTCAAATCACAATAGGAAATTTTCAAAATAGGTTATTCAGTTTAGTCGTCTTCATCCCCTTCGTCTTCAGGTTCTCGTTTTCTCTTCTGTCCCCGTTCTTCATCTAGAAAATAAAACACAACGTGAATTATATGAGGGCTCCCTCACGCTGCTGAGAAGTTGAACAAGTTCAACAAGCTTCTACTTTAGCAACTGGCTCGCTATCAAAGGAATACAACCATGAACCTCCTTTTTAGAAAACGGTATTTTACTTTTTTTTTTTTTTAAATTATTATCATTTTATCTTTAGTAAAAACTGGATTACTGCCATACCGGCCTCTTCTTCATCTTCATCGTCATCTACCTCGCCATCGTTGTAGCCTTCTTCATCCTCCTGGAAAAAAAAAAAAAAAAAATCCCTTTCAGTGTAGGACCTTTCACAATTTGACAACATCCAAGAGCATTTTACAACAGCAAGTCCTTGAAGGATCTTACCAAACAAAAAGGCAGACGCTTCCCACGCACTTATATAAGTGCAGTTTTTTGCTACAGTATAACTGGACTCTGGCCCAAGTTTCATTGCAGAAAATCACAAGCAATCATAGCAGCCACTTCGAGCTTCAAGTGTTCAGGGAGAAAACAGCTTTATCCTTCACCCTGATATGTAGGTGCGTGTTTTGTAATGATGCCCCGAGTTCAGTACAACTCAACGGCTGGTCAGTAGGAGAAGGGGCACCTTCCAGGGGCAGATGGAGTTAGAACACGACCAGACACCTCCAGCGCCTTTGGAGAGGAGGCTGACCGACCCTCCAGGAGCAGTGGGGCAGCATCTACAATTGTTTGGCTGGACGACCAACAATACGACCTCCTACAGTCAAATTTTATCCCCTTTTCCCAGCGGTTGTAGGGGATGAAGGCTCAGCAGACTGGCTCGGCACACCCCACACACAGAAGCTGGGCTACACTCCGAATCTACCCATCCTGGAGAATCACCAGGTATGTGCCCAAGATAAAACCTTGCTCCGAGAGCACAGGGGCAGCAATTCACGTACCTCTCTCTTGGCTGCACAGAGGCTGTAACCCCAGCTCTTGGAAGGCACCACAAAGCAGGTCTGCAGCCTCTCCCGGCAGTATTTTTGACATCAGCCCAATAACCAGGATGATTTTATGTCAGTGGTCACTAGATGGCAGCTGGCTCATAGACAGGCACGCCTCAAACCACCCCCGGCTGGGACGCTTCTCCAGTGAAAAAGCAAGCCCAGGCTGCAAGGACTACCAGCCCCCAGTGTTTGGTGCATTTCTTGCCCAACTATTGCCAGTTAGACAATGTTGACTCCACACCCGTTATTAACTGCACAAATCCTCACCTCCTCTTCTCCGCTCACATCCTCCTCTTCCCCTTCCTCCTCTTCCTCCTCGTCTTCTTCATCTTCTACTACCTGAGCATCATCATCATACTCCTCTTCTGTACAAACGAGATTAACCACTCAGACATTTAAAAGTTTACTTTTTCCCAATGCTGCCACCCAAGATGTGACCTCTACCAGCACAAGGAGCAAACTGGGAGCATTGCTAAGGGCAGTACAGAACCGAAGGCAGCTCCCCAGCTGCTGGAGAGGGCTAGATGCAGTCCTGGGCCTCTTTAACCTGGTGACAGGGCAGCGTGGCAGCTGCACCCACGTTCTGAGCTGCTCCAGGGCTGCAGTGGCTGTGACAGTAAGTCACAGCAGTCTCGGGACTGCTTTATCTCAAGCTGCTCCAGTTCCCACTACTAATGCGCATTTGTGAGCCCGTGGGACACACGCGGCGCTTCATCTGCAAGTGTCCATCTGCTCCCACCAGGGATGGAGCAGAACTTCACAAGCCAACCACGCCCTGGGAACCCTCCCCAAGGGACAGCCCCTCGCCTTTCCACCGCCAGAGCGACACAAAAGGGTCACACACAATCCATCTGATGGGTTTGCAATCTTCTTTTCAAGAGGAAAGAGATTAAATCCATAGCCCAAGCAACAAACCAGATATTGGTTTTTTTTCCATGCTGCAGGAGTGGTGCTTTGGAGCATTTTCATGCATTTGAACACAGGCCCAGGCTTGTGCTGTGACGAGGAGAACCCGTCCCTGCTGAATGCAGCACGCTGCCAGGCACTGCTGCAGCACTCGCCCCTCTCCCCAGAGCTCACAGTCAGCGCTTGAGGGAAAAGTGCAAGTCCAGCTATTCTGCTTTTGCTGCGCAGCTGGCTTTGAAGAGTCTAGCAAATTCCCCCGGCTCAGCCGGATACTCATCCGACCGGTACACGGATGCCTCCGAGTGCGGTCTGCCGGGGAGGCAGAGCAGCACCTACAGCACAGTGGGACCCACCGTGCATTTTCCTAACATTAAAAACTGGCTTGGTGCTTCGTTAGAGCCTTTCACAGAGCTTGCTCCAGGCAGCTCAATGCACACACTCTCCTCCCTTCTGCCCGATCCCAACCAGTTTATTTTGTCTTCACGGAGCAGCTACAAACTCTTACTAGTGCCTCGCCTCCTTTACTTCACTCCTTGCCTCAGCTGCTTTTTTCTATGCCCGGTCTGGTTCTCCACCCTACCCTTCTCCAGCAGGCTCTACGCAACTGCTCGTGCTCCCCTCATCACACAGTTCCTGGAAAACTGCAGCGTGTGCACGCCGTCCTTTCCTACCCATTTCTCCCTCCTGTCCTCATCCCCTGGGTTTACTATCCCCTGCACTCTTTCAGTGTCTTACTCCTCCTCCTGGCCCCTTCCTTCTGCCACCCTTTCACTAGAGATAGGGCTGAGGAAGCAGCTTTTTCAGGCCCTGCCCATCTCCCCTCCCCTCCTTCCTTCAGAGGACAGAGATACTTCTGCTCTACACCAGCGGGGAGGACTGCTGAGGACACCCTTTTCTCCTGCCAGCAAGCCAGAGCTGGAAGCAAAACACCCCAACGCAGCACATCGATCTTTCAACTCACATACACCAAGCAGCACAAACTCACATACCATCTTCATCTTCCTCCTCGTCGTCTAAGCCCTCCACGTAGCCCTCTGCGTCAGAGTCCGGTGCTTCTTTGTCATCCCGATCTTTCACTAGAGATAAGACTGAGAAAGTAGCTCTTTCAGGCCCTGCCCATCTCCTTTCCCCTCATTCCTTCAGAGGACACTGAGGTACTTCTCCTTTACATCAGTCAGGAAGGAGCTGCTGAGAACACCCTTCTCTTGCCAACAAGTCAGAGCTGGAAGCAAATGCACTAGGCAGCACATCGATCTTTTAACTTACGTACACCGAGTAGCACAAGTCACATACCATCTTCATCTTCCTCCTCGTCGTCTAAGCCCTCCACGTAGCCCTCTGCGTCAGAGTCCGGTGCTTCTTTGTCATCCCGATCGTAGCCATCGAGGTATGTGAGTTGCGGGAGGAGCTTGAAAACGTTTTCTCTGTAATCGTTCAAGTTGGTTACCTCGCAATTGAAAAGGTCTAGACTCTTCAGGTTTTCTAACTTTTTCTGCAAAGAAAGAAAAATCTCTGAAGTTCAGTATTACAATAATTCTTTACACAGCAGAGAACACAACGGCACAGTTAACGTGCTCAGGAGCTTCCCAAAAGGGTTGTTTTGGTCTCTGCCGACTAAACTGGCATGGAACAGAAACCTGCAGCGCCTGGCCGCTGCTGCTTTGGGGTCTGAGAGCGGAGAGCAGTCGCAAGCTCAGCACCTTGCAAGTAAAGACTCAAGTCAGGGAAGAGGTAACGGTGCAAAATCACACGTGCTGCAAGGGGCCAAGCTAAGAGCAAACACCAGTCCAGTCAGTCTGGAAAAGGCTTAGAAATTGAGCAGGAATTCAATTTCTGGTTTTAATTTTTTTTTTTTTTTGAAGGAGGAGGAGGTGATCTCCACTGCCAATGGCACTTCAAAGTACTAACAATAAAATGACAAAGTTCAGGATTTTTATCAAGTCTCATGAACGACAGAATGGTTTGGGTTGGAAGGGACCTTAAAGACCATTGAGTTCCAACACCCCGCCATGGGCAGGGACCCCTCCCACCAGCCCAGGTTGCTCAGAGCCCCATCCAGCCTGGCCTCACATCTCCGTTCTGGAGTTGAGCGTGTAGAGCAATGGTGACATCCTGGAAACAAGAAGCCTGAAACTGGGAGCAGTTACAATCCTCTCATCCAATTGCTACGTGAGTGTAACCGCTCGGCTCTCCCCTTCTGGTGGGGAAAGGAGATGCGAGATGGGCTCATGTGAGAACTGCTCCTTGAGACCTTTTAAGAGCAAGTATTTGGGAAAAAAGAAAGAGCTGAAACACATAATTTCTGGAGAGCAAAGGGCACACAAACCAAAACCCAGAAAACAGCACTACCAGAACTGACAACTGGAACTGCAGCCTCACAAACTCGATCTCAGCACTTCAAATGAGAAGTATAATGACCACGAGCAGGAGAGGTGATGGAAACCAGCAGGAACGAGCTGGAAGCCCAGCGGCAGCGAGCAAACCCAGCAGGGAGGCACACGGTGCTGTACCCCTGCCACCCCCAGCACACGCCGCACCCCTGGGCAGAAGCGACTCCTGGTTGTTTGAGCCCCAGCACTTCAGGGGAAACACAGAGCTCAAACAGAGCGTCTGGCAGACAGACCCACAGCCCACGCCTCCGTGGGAAGCCACTAGAGGGAAGCAGCCACTCGGGCTGCGGGCACAGCCCCGGGGCAGGATTGTGGCAGCCTGGGGCAGGAGGAGCTCCGGTGAGAACCAAAGACACTCACTCCACTGTGAGTTGCTTCCTACTTTTCAAGCCTGAAATACCTCTACTCATCAGAAAGCAGGATCTGACTGCATCCCGTACCGCATCGACTCACCAGCGGTTCTATTGTACCGAGATCTTTTATTTTGTTGCCGCTTAGGTTTAGATGCGTGAGGTTTGGACACTTTTCTGCCAACACTTCCAGTCCTCCTGAGATTCTGTTGTCGCTTAGCTCGAGCTAGAAGGCACATAAACATCTTGAGTTTTTAGTGCAAACACGTATCACAAAGCAGTCTGGTCAGCTAAATTACGTTTTTTATACAAACAGCTATTTTACATTTGGTACAGCGCAAAGGGGGAGGGATAGGGCAGAGGACATTTTATTTACCTTCTTAAGTTTGTTTAACTTTGGTAAGTTTGCAACTGAGGTTAAGCCTACGTTGATTGTACTTAAGAATTCCAGCTCTTCAAACTCATCTGTGAGGCCTTCGATTTTGCCTTCGTATGACCGACAGTTGTCAAGAACGAGTTCTTTAACCTGCAAAGAGAAGAACGCAAGACATGCGTGAAGGATTTCACTCCCAGGCAAAGGATGACACAGATCAGAAAAAAATGAAAGGTATTCCAGGGAAGTGGCAAGAATGAGAAAGGGTATTTTCTGTGTCAGATCCCCACTCTTGCTGGTATGGTTAGCAGTGGTCCAAAACCACAGATTTGCTTCAACTGCCTACCTTTGTGGCACTCTATCAATAACATCATCATAGAATCATCGAATGGCCGGGGTTGAAAAGGACCTTAAAGCTCATCTAGTTTCAACCCTCCTGCTCTGGGCAGGGTTGCCAACCCCTAGAGCAGCTGCCCAGGGCCCATCCAGCCTGGCCTTGAACCCCTCCAGGGATGGGGCATCCACAGCTTCTCTGGGCAACCAATCTAGAGCCATAACGTGATCCAGAATGAGCTCTAGAAGCATATCTAGAACCACTCCAGAACCAGCTCTAGAATCACGACATTGTCTAGAGCCCACTCTAAAAGAACACCTAGAACCAGCTCTAGAACCACAGCCATCTAGATCCATAAGTGTGATCTAGAACCTGCTCGAGAACCTGCTCTGGAATCACACCCAGAATCATCTCTAGAACCATAAAAGTGCTCTAGTAGCTCCTCTAGAATAATAACGCCATCCAGAACCCACTCTAGAATCTTATCCAGAGCAAGCTCTAGAACCATTATGCAATCTAGAACGCACTCCAGAATCAGCTCTAGAAGAGTAAATGCACATCCGGAACCCACTCTAGAACCAGCTCGTAAACACACATTTGTATTCCTCGGATTAGAATTGCAATCCCTTCCTCAAAGTCTTCTTATAAACATTTCAAAAACGTTAATCCTGGCTTTGGTGAACGCAAGCGACAATCATTCTAAAATATCCAAAACCAATTATTTTTAAACTAACCTACAACTTTGACACTCCGTACTACCTGTGAGCTATTACAACAGATTATCAGTTATTAAAATAGCTTTTTTTTCTGCATATTCAAAATTATCGGGGCTTTTCAAGCATGGAAAGATCACCATCTGCTCTGTGAAACCTACTGTAGGTGATCCTAAACCAGGGCTTGCTGGAGCTCCCCCTCACCCCTCCTCATCGGGGTCAGCTTGGCAGTCCTTTGGGAAGATCCACTCCTTTTTTGGGGAATGCCAAGGGCTGTGTTGGAGGATGCTGGCCGGAGATGCCAGCACGCCCACCCCTTATCTCCCTCGCCCCGTCGCAGCAGGGGGGCTCAAAGGGAGAGGTGCAGATAATGTCCCCGTGGGGCTGAGCAGCACAGGACCTGCCCCAGAGCCAGAGCCGCGCAGCCCCACGGGTGCATACGGCAAC
Source organism: Syrrhaptes paradoxus (assembly GCA_013400615.1). Lineage (NCBI taxonomy): Eukaryota > Metazoa > Chordata > Aves > Pterocliformes > Pteroclidae > Syrrhaptes > Syrrhaptes paradoxus. Next base: position 23,972 of record VZTO01022321.1, read on the forward strand.
CTACAGGCAGCTGGGTTTTGCTGGGTTTTTGGGTTCGGTATTATTTTTTGAGATAGAGCACCACTCTTTTTGCAGGTACCACCTTCAATGGATACAAACCAACAGCATCAATGCAAAAGTGCCCCTAGATACACCCCACCCTGAACACAACTGCTCCTTTTCACCCTAAAGCCAGCTCAGCTTTACGGGATTGAAGTCCCTTAGTAGCAAACATGAGTTTTCCTGGGCTCTGGGGAAGCTCTGCCACCGAGGACTGGGACTCCACAGGAAGGATCCACCCATTTGGGGAATATCCAAACATTTCCACACCAACAGTGAATTTCTGGGGGATATTTCTCCCCTATAAAATACCCACAAAAACCCATCCCTCATCAAAGCTTGTTTACAGGTCTGGAAAGGGCAGGGGTGCTGCTTTATGCCGAGGATGGGATAAAACAAGTCTGCAAGAGCGGTGTGTGCAGAAGCAAGCAGCAACTCTTCAGTTCACACCAAGGACAGTTAATATGCAAATATTTAATTCTCTTAATTTATTTTATTACCGTAATCCTGCTGCACAGAGAAGAATCCTATGTAGTTTTATAACTCCAAATAACATCCCTAGATTTGTAATTAAATCCCAGGCACTGAAGTCAATAGGGAAGTCAGCCCAAAGCAACACGAGAGCACAAGTGATTCATTGAGAGTAGGAGGATCGGCGTTAGACAGGAAAGGCATTTTCCAAGCCTCTCCAATTTTCCTAGAAGAATTCTGATAGGGAATGTCTACACAAAAGTCTTCCAGAAGAATTTTTAGGCTGGTTAGAAGAAACTAAAGATGAACTGAAATGCTTCTGATCCCACATTGATCTATTCCACTGCAGGGGGGAACCAAAACTAAACTACAAAAAGCCCTCTTTGCTTTGAAACTCAGGCAGCAGGAAAGCCATTTTAAAGGCACACGCACGTATCTTCTTACTAGAACAGTATTTAAGTATCAGGATCCTCCAGTGAGATCAATTCGGGGGCAAACACACAGTTTTCTCAGTCATCTGCTTCACACACACATATAGAGCTCCCGCCAAATAAAAAAGGCGAAAAAAAAAAAAGTAAAATAAAAGCAGCTCCACCCCAAACCCAGCCCATCCAGCAGCTTCTCCCCTATCTGCGTCCCTGCTCCGCAGCAGATGAGGCCCGTGCCTGCCCCGTTATCGCCCTCGCCCAGCGAGGTGCCTCCTCCGAGGCAGCAGGCCGACGGACACACTTGGGAGCCAGGAGTGCAAAGGAGAACTGACCGTGCTGCTGTACGGCTGGAGAGCCCCGAGGTCTGTTACTGCCTTGTCCTCTTTGCAAACAGAAACAGCATCTGCCCTCTCCCCAGGACAGGGACGTCCATCCCTCCATCCATCCTCCCCACAGGCAGGATGGAGGAGAGGCAAATGGGGAGCTGGACAAAGCGTCCTCGGGGGCAGAGATCTGAGGGGGAGGTGGGAATAGCAACAGATGCAGAAGAAAAACCCTTTGATATGGTGGCAGAGGAGCCAACTGGCTTCGGCTTTTCATTTGCTCTTTTTTAGGGCAAGACCGCTGTTTCCTCTCTGCCTTTCAGAAAACTTTGAGAACTGCAACGCTCTCTTCTTCCCTGCACCCCGTACCAAGGTACCGGGCAAAGGTACGGACAAAACATCTCCATGGGGAAGCTTTTGGGGAATGAAACCAGCCAGGTTTGCAAGTGGTAGAAGCGTGGTCGAACCGAAGAGCTGGTTCAGGCAACAGCAGAGCACGGGCTCCCGATGCTCCACAAGCGCAACCACAGCAATGTAATTTCAGCGCTTACGTGGTCAGAGGTACAGCAACACACTGAATTACTTCTGAAATAACATGACTCCACAAAATAAAATTCAAATCAAAATGAAGACTGCTTTATGTTCTAAGAGATTTGAGAATCCTGTAGAAAACACACATAGGCAAAAGGAGGATGAACTGATGGGGCTCCTCCCAACTTCGCTGCCACGTGCGCGTTTGCTGCTGCATCGTGTGCAATCCTCCTGCGTACAGTGCAAGCTGTAAGAACCGCCACCAGCTTATACAGTTTTTATAAGCATTAAAATTCCTCGCAGCTATTTGCCCAAAGCCTCTCAGCCTGCATCTCGCTCTCCTCCCTCTCCACCCTGACTTGTCGTGTCCCCCCCCAAAGAACTTGCTGGTTTGCAGGTACCTGGAGAGGCAGCTCCAGCCCCCCCCGGCGAGGGCACTGCTCTCCAAGGCAGGGGGTTACAAATGGGGCACTTTTCCAGCACGCTGGCTGCTGCACAGAGGTCTCTTCTCAAACCTCAGCCCTCTCGTGAGGATGCTGGGCCCCATCCAGGCAGGCGCCAGCCTCGGCAGCGAGGGAGCACGTACCGGTGTCAGCGTACACAGAGGTGGGAAGGTGACCTTAGTAACGCCACATTCCTCCCAAACCGCCTCACTACCACGGAAGAACGACAGAAGGACTACAAACCTATTCCTTGTTTGTTTTTCAGAAATCTTTGTAATCTTAAGGAAAATTCCAGCTCCTGAATCACTCTCCAAACATCTACTGAACTTCCCTGAAAACACACACTAACGCTACAACTTTTACATCTCTTTCCTCGTATTCTGCCACCAAAACAGAGAATAAACCCTTGCCTGCTGCGAGCAGGCTGGCGAGCATCCTTCCCGAGCCTCATTATGTACCTGAACGAGAGGAGCGGGCCCCGGCTGGTCTGAACCGATCGAACTCTAGCACGCTGCAGCCTCTGGAACACCGCTGAGCAGTCTGAATTAGGGAGAACTAATTGTTTGCAGAGAGAGGCTAAGGGAATAAGTGTCCTCAGCTAATTGGCATCAGAGACAAGATACAACTCGCAGAGGCTGTCTATCGTTAACCTCATCGCTGTCTACGCCACAGCGCACAAGCAAATCAAAGCACTCATCGGACTAACAGAGGTACCGGTACAAGACAAACCGCATGACCCGTTACTTCTTTTCCCCAACAACTGCTACACAGTGAGGAACAGCGGGAGAGCAACACAGCACAGGTACCCAACCACCATGAATAACGCCGCAACGCTCACCTAGACAGCCAAGAGGGCACCTGCAGGTGAAAACCCAGGAGAAAACCTAACACGCGCGCATGGGGAGGTTGGTTCCCACCATGTCTTCGATGTAATTTATGATAAGGCACCACCAGGTGCTCGGGTAGGGATGCTACTCGTTGTACAGCTTCAGCTGCCAAGGATGTCTTGCCTGGCCTGCCTTGTCCTCTGCATTCCCAGGGGCTCGGCTGCCCCTCTCCCCAGTTCCACGGGTGCCATCTGCTCGAGCAGGTGCTTCCTGGCTGCTGTGTGCTCCGCTCGAGCGTTGCTCTGTGGTTTGCTGGTATCAGTCCTGAGTTTTCAGCAGTCCCACATAAGCAAGTAGGTTGATGCTTCTCCAACACGCTCTTCAGGCAATGCGCCTTGGACCTGTTCTGCTGTGGTCACCCCAGTTTCTACGTCTGACGGTCCCAGATGCTTTCGGCACATGACATCACCTCTCTTGGTGCACGCTGCGCTGTTCCTTGTGGATTAGAGCATCCCCCAGATCTCACTTCCATGACATCACACTCTTCATTGCTGCCTGCTTGATAACCAGGGACTCTTATCTGTGTCCTAGTATGGTTC